>QFEU01022011.1:0-15960 GCA_003316345.1 Tricholoma terreum
GAGACATTGTACATCTTATAATTCAATTTAAGGCCAGTTCAGCAGGAAGACAATTTCCTGATGTAGTCAATAGTATCGTCCGACTCAATACTAGCAGTGTTTCATTCGAATACTGCCGCCAGTGGACACAGGCTTGACTATGAACGAAAGGTCATCGATCAATTTCTATCCTATGGTTGACATTTCTTGCCGCTTGCTACGCCCACTGCTCACGACACTGTCACCAGAGTAAAACTTCGAAGGCAACGCTCGGCGTGGCAAGGGCTCACCACCGAGCTTCGCAGTCCCGATGATGGAAGGCGATATTGGGCAACGATTCTTTTAAAGAAGGTATGTGATAACTTTAATCTAAGCTGTTCTCGTTGCACCCGAACTGAGTTGAAACAAGTTAAAAACATAAGTTCCACCCGAACCAACTCTCAATAGTGGGGGAACGAGGGGAGTTGGGCTGGTTGCTACGAGTTGTTGTGGGTAGCGCATGTCAGAGGGGATCTTCTAAGGACCCTCTGCGTGAATCTTTCATTTATGGGATCCTGCACAGATGTCGATGATGCGACCATCGCACAGAATGAGACGATGTTATCACTATCCTCTACACCTTTTGCATAGGTGGTGGATTCAAGCCAGCGTGTTGATGACTACGCAGTCAGTCAAGCAGTCGTTTCTCACATTGCTTATCCATCACAATTGTAGGACTACTATGAGACTTGATCGATTTTGATCCTTGATAACTGTATCTCTTCGATTCCAAAGGCACTAGATCGCGAATCCTTGAGCGTATCGATCAGCGTGAGTCTAGGAGACATCGTCGCCACCAGGAATGCTCACAAGGTTGCTCATCCTCATCAAGATCAGTCTGAAGCTTTCCTTGTCTTCCCCTCTTCGTTTCTGCGAGGAATTTGGTGTGTAATAGCGATACTTATTTTCAGATGGCTCTGCAGGGAAATCTGATCATTGTATGTTAGGTTTCAGCGTCTTAAGACCAGGACCAATGTACACCCGTTCGTTAACAAGCGCCCAAACGTACTTGATGCTGACACATCTGTTGTCTTTGATGACGAAAAATCCTGCACAGCAGCCCAATGGGGTACTGCTGTCTGCAGGATACTTCAGCTCTTGTGGCTTGATGAAAATATACAGTTGCAAACTCTAATCTGTCCATGATGTCATTATTCTTGGCCTCGAGCCCAGTTTCGCGTCTGAAGGACGCAAGGCAACGTCAGCCAAGGATATTGTGTGACGCTCCCAGGTGACCACCCCTTGCCACTACATATGAACTAATTTGAAGCTCGAAGACGTAGGCTACATGTACTATCAATGGCCTAGATATAGGGCCTACCGTGGATATCCATTTGCAATTTATGGATAATTGATTTTCTGGTCCAATTTTGAGATTCATGCTATGGTGCTTGATAGTAAGATGAAAATATATAATGTTCATGTTTGTGTGAAATGAATAAGTATAATATTGAAATTTGAGGCCTACAGGTGAGAATGGATGGAATGGATGGCATTTTATCCATAAAACTGCCATCCATGCATCCATTTACATCTGCCATCAGCTGTTCTTTGGCTACAGGTAAAAGGCTTTGTGAGAGCATACATATACATGTTGTCCTTCATGTTGCATAATAGCTATATCAGATATTGGGATTTGAGCTCACATGATGCACTTTTTAGCAGAGACTCAATTATCCACTTCCATCCACGGTAGTCCCTACCTAGATATGAAAAGCCAAATGTCGACCCTTACCTGTTTCCTCAAAACCTCATAAAATCCTTAGATACCTTAGATCTAGCATCTACTGTAACTAAATATTGATTCCACAAAGTCTGGGATTTTTCCTTCGGGTGTGGATGTGGCCACAAAGCTTCCGACGAAAGGGTTAGAAATGGCAGGGATATGAAAAAAATGTGACCACTGTGACCAGCGTGCTTTTAGCGCGAATTTGAAGCTCCGCAGTGCTTGGAAGTGACAATCAGTGTCACAAAACGACCACCTCATCACGAATGATCCTGCCGCATCCCTTTCATCTCCCGTTCTGGACCATAAATTATTTATGGACACCTTTCTACGATACATGTTAATATGTGGTCAAGTTCTACAAGTCATCCGTGGGCCCAATCTCTTCCTGGACACCCATGGATCAGAACAAAATGCTATTTTCGAGCACTTTTCATAGTTTCATTTTTCCTCCATTTTTCTGTCCCCTTGTAAAGCAAAACTGAGTAGACAGATATCTAGCCAACATGTTAAGAAATATAAAAAATAATTTACAAGGAGATCTATTGACATATGAACTCTAAGTAAGGTCATGAAAAATAATTTTTCATATCTGTCCATTTTTCATATCAGGGTCAATGATAGTAGAACTTCGCTATTGGCCTCTCCCTGAAGGGATCACTGGGTGGTTGAGTTACTTAGTTCCAACACTGACATCTCGGCGCTTGTGTGGGCAAGCATACGCATGATATCGATCCAATTTCAACCAGCATATGAAGGGCAGCAGCTCCGACCATCTGATTTACCCAGCTCTGCCAGTGGGAGTTATTGTCCCTGGAACTCTGATGTCCATTGCGCATGGAACTCATTTTCGGGGTGGTCAAGAGACCGGTTGCCTCATCCTTCGGATCTGCGGTCTACTTTGGTTACCCCATCTCTGAGCCGTCTTCCCAAGGAAAATCCAAACACTTCGTCCCTATGATCAATGTTGATCTGCCTACCTTGAATCACTTTATCAGTGTTCATGCACACTTGTACTGTTCCACCACTGTCTGCAATGTGCCAGGTAGTACTACACTCTTTCCGTTGGATGGTCTGTATTGGACTGTTGAAATTTGCAAGCTTTCTGGACAACCCAAACCCTGAGCACTCCACGACGTGCTGGACAAGTGACAACACATACAAGGTATATTATCCACAGACCCATCCCCCCCAGCCATTCTACTGTCACAATTCCTGTTCATCGTATTATTGCAGTCCACAAGTGATCGGCATTCAACATGACCCCCCTGCACCAGTCATCCTCGTTCACCCAATCGTCAAATTTATATCTTGTGGCGGACGCATCGGTGTCCATGCAACGATCTTTGGCGAGAACTCATCTCTCACTTGCCACACGTGGAGAGTTGCCCCCCCCCCCTGCAATCCTGATTCACTTCAGGAGCGTGGTGAACAATGCTGCTTGTTGGTGGGGACTGTTGAGAGTATTACATAGCTTGTCATGGGGTTTGTTGCATGGTGAGATAAGCCATTCTGCATCATGATAACAAGCACGCAATAACCTAGCCCTGTTCATAGGACTCTAGCTCAAACAGCACTTGATACATGTATTGATTTCACCTGTGCATAGATTTCGGACTTTCATATTACATTATAAATTAGTGGGGAATCTGTCAGTGACTACTGGCCTGCATATCCCAACCTTCATCCTCGCCTTCCATCAGATACATGTCAAATTGTCCCTTGTCTTTGAACATGTCTGCATACGAAAGCCTCTACAGATACAATGCGATGAAGATCAATCAACTCAACGATCTTGTTGATGGTAATATCACGGCCATCCAACACTTTCTTGTCCTTTATGTGTTGGTCAATTGCTTTATGAATAGTCTGCTTGTGCTTGATACTATAAGCCACGAAAGCAAGCTTGATGAGGCGTATCGTAATCAAGTGTTTGGGTTCTGAAACGGGACCTTGGGCGACTTCTTGAAGCCAGAATTCGTTTTCCATCACAAGGTTAAATTGACAATATAAGTGATGAGCTGGCGCAATACAACACTCCTGTGGGAATCGTTGATGTATCTGATAAAATGACTGAAGCCAAGTTACTCACGATTGCTCATACATGTGATATACCCACTTTGCCAGCACGAGATACGCAGGGATGGGTAAGACAATCGTAGCGGCTGGGCCAGCAAGGGTGGTTACAATGCCAGCTAGTGCCAGTGACATCGGAGGACCAATGACACTTAAGCCACAGATTTAGTAGGAGTAGGAATATGCAACATGACCATGAATCATGCATACAGAGCTCTATAGGGTTTGGTGGTCTCATTTACAACCATATGGGACATCAGTGCCTTGAACTCGTCGCAAGCGAGGTGCTATCCAAGAAAGGATTGTTAGCATTAAGTTCATGGAACATAGAAAGATGGCATGGATGCACACTTGATTGGTCATTCAAGTTCCAGACGTTGATGATGTCACAGTGTATTATGTCCAAGCACAGTTGCAAAGTTCTTTTAGAGACTATCGTGCTCGAGGCCAGGCTCCACCAATATCCTAATGATTAATCTTGATTCGATATTTGTGAAGGAGACACCATAGCGGAGTGACACACTATTCTTTCCAACACTGAATGGACTGTTTTAGCATGGGTGAGCCGAAGAAAAGAGACACACTGACACAATCAAAGCATCAATCTTCACGCCTGGGTTCACCTTCTGAGCAATCACAGACTACTGAAGCAGTTTCAATGTGCATGAAGACATTGTTATGTGTGATTTCAATGAGATATTGTCTTCTCGTGTCCTTTAGTAGCTGTAGCAGTAGGATAGACAAATATGAGGTATAACACTCTTGTCCACCAGGTTCTCCAATGGGTCAATGAGTGTCTGCAGATCGGTGTCAGCTTTCTTCATGGCGATTTTGGACAGTTGATCAGCAGTGAGGCCTGGTTGTTGATGAACAAGCACCATCTCCGCATTTTCGATAAGACGATTATATTTGGTTAAAACTGCGATAACAGGCACTATTGAGAGGTTAGATAAATTCAAGGATCACTGTCTGCACTGCAACACACCCACCTTTGCCAAGTGCGCCAGACATCTTCGATCAGAGAAAATTCTCGACACCAACCTCCAGAAGCCGGCTACCAGCACTGGGCATAACCTTGAAAAAACTAGTCAGACTTTGACCTGAGCTGGGGGAACTGGGTAGCCTACCAGACAGCATGCAATTTATCCTTGATGTCCTGCATTCTATCATGCTCCTGCATGAACCTCTCAACCAAGGGGGTGTCGGGCCACGAATGCCGAACATCACGTGGGGGGAGGGGGGGTCCAAGAAGGTCATTAAAAAAAAATTGATGTCGAAGCATTTAGGCATTAATGGAGGGACAGCACAACATAAATATACTTTTTGGCTACAGAAGCATTCTTGCAATAGTAGAAATGATCAATTTACATAGTCATTGAGCAAACCACATCAACCACAGATGATACGAAAGAAAAAGTAAGCAGCCGGGCCTGTATCCAAAGTTAAACCTAAACCTGATGAAATGACATCAGGATGACAGGAGAGCCTGAATATACGTGTTCAAAAGTTACGAGCTGTTGATTTGAAGGATTGTATATGTGGAGTAGAGGTAACTGAAGCTGAAATTGAGAGTGGCGATGAGTCAGTGATAAAGTGCAAGGTTCTCGGCTGTGAGACAATATGGGTAAGTACTTATCTGAAAGCAAGCTGTATCTCGTTGCTGAAACTTTTTCAGTTCCACTGCAAATGTATGGATTATACCTTCGCTCCCAAGAATTGGACCTGTCCGAGCTGCAAAGGGAGCAATACATCAAAATGGAGCTGCCATTCCTGACTGAATTCAAGACAGATCCTCAACTACTAATATATATGTAGTGGTTATGTAGTACAATAAGCAGCCAAGCGTTGATGAAGTCAACACATAATAAAATAAAACCATTAGTAAGCAGAAATTACTATATATGGAATGAGGGGGGAGGGGGGGAGGTCTGCCCGGCTGCTTAAAAAAAAATCCGAGTGGATATATAAAATTTGTGTCCTGTCACCCCCTTGCTCTCAACAGTCCAGACGGTCTCAACCTCTCCGTGTTTGAAGCCTTGACTGTTATGGAGCACGAATCGATTGTTTTTGCCAGCATCGAAGATCACTTTATTGATATTGGCTTCACCTCTTCTGTTATGTGTGACTTTCTGCAGAGAAGATTTCAGGATGCAGGATAGCCAATATTCGTCTTTGGAATGATTTTATAGTAGTCTAATCGTACAGTTTGATGATCTGCCTGGCCGTGACTCCTTACCCGGTTTCTGAAACCAGCTGTCCCCATGCAAGCGATCTGCACTTTTCCAGACTTGTAGAGTTTCAAGCCTGTGCTTGCCTAACTCCCTCAAGTCTGCGATCTACCATATTCTTGGTGGACCTGGTATTGTGGGTTCTGGTTCAGGTGCTACTGGAACCACTGAGTCTACTGGAACCATTGGAACTGTGGACACACCTGGGACAGTTGCTGACAACAATTCAACCAACCCGAATCATGAAGTCTTGGCAACTTGCAGCGGATATGTTTCAGACTATCAACACCTTCGCATCTTGAAAGCTGCAACCCTTGCATACATTCATACAATGTTCACAAATGTACTACCAGGAGGAAGTAAAGCAGTGGAGTGATCATTCAGCCGATACATTGACATCCTTGAAAATCATGACCAATTTATTGCTGCCACAGGGAAGTGAGGAATGCGAGATCGGTCGGTCTCACTGGAGGCAGGCAGAGAACATGAGGAAGAAGAGGAAGAAGAGGAGGGAGAGACATGCCCGGCTCACAAGAAGGCTCGCCTCGACACATCGTTGGACAGCTCTAAACCAGCGTATCCCTGGAATGCAACAGATGTTGAATGGGTTGTTCTATCGGTTGATTTGGAGAAGACTCGAAAGCTTTTTAAGCTTTACTCGAGTGATCCTAAAGGGGCGAAGTCTGGCTTACTCAACCAGCTGAACTGTCCTGAGTTCCCAGACGGAGAGTGGAAGAACATTCTGGTGGGACATGCCATCAACCTTGACAATGTCCTACATATCTGGGTACCATTCTACTTCCAACAATGACAAACATGTCAAAATCCTGGAAGATCTTGAATTCAAAGTCCCTTCTGTTTCTCCGAACAAGGTTGTCAGCACTACTGGCAACTGGAGCATTGCATGGAACAAAACTGTTTGTGTGACCATTTTTGCTTTCCCCCACTGGTCAAGAGAGGTCTCTGGGTATGGCGAAACCATTATTAATCTCTTTGGGGCGACACACGTCAACTTCCACATGTGAGTTATTGCTTTTGACCATGCGGTCCGGCATCGAGTGGGTTCACGCCGAGACCTTGAACTTACAGATTTGCATGAGTTTCTGGACCTTCGAACAAGTCACATGGACAACATTGGGGCAGCTGTGGTCCATACTGGAGGAACACAAGGGCCCAGTTCTCCCCACAAGAAAGGTGAAGCTTGCAATTGCTGGAATCAAAGTCTTTGCATCCTGGAGGACACTGTGTGTCACCAGATGCACATATGCAACACCTGCAAAGAGAAGGGTCACAAGAGCCCTAATTGCCCTTCCAAGGCCCAGGCTTGAACAATCATGCTTCCAAATCTTGCAATCTCTCTGTCATCATTCTTGCTTTCTGTTTTCACTACCCCCTCGAGTCAAGCTGGGGGCTACCAAAAAATGATCGATCTTTCAGAGGGGTCTTGACAGCCTCTCTGAGATCCATGGTCAATGGACTGTCTCGTTCATGAGCGCTCTATTGCACTTGGTCTTTCCATTGACGAATCATTGAATCTTGCTTATACATTTGCACTTAACTCGTACATCACTTTCTGCAGACTACATCGTTTTGTTACATCCGTAACTTTGGACGGACTTCCGATTGGAAACCCGATGGGAACTCCGTTCGGCTGTACATTTATATTACTGTTTCATTGTTACACTTATTACATCACGTTTGACATCACTCATTAATACCAGTAGCTTAGTTACATTACTACGACCAGTGCTCAGCTACCCACGTCGGACTTTCTCAGAAACACCACCTCGGTATTTACTTAGTATAAAGCTTAGCTACTTTGACTTGTATTAGGCAGTTCGCATATCAACCAAGTCACACCCCAGTTCTCCCATTCATCTTAAGTTCCAGTCTTAGGACTTCCCTCGGAACTCCTCTTCCCCCTCTCGGACTTCCACATCAGAACCCCATTCCAGTTCATGTCCCTGTCTTGAAGTTAGGACACCAAGCGATCTGAAGGGTGCAACTTCTTACAAGTTGAAGCCAAGTCCTGTTTGTTAATCCATTGGACTTCCATTCGGAAATCCGATCGGACTCCCAGTCCAGCACAGTACTTAACAGTATATTCAAACTCCCTCTTCAATTGTTTTATCAAACCCACTATTCTAATCATGTCACAAACCCGGGGAGCTCACACTACGCAAAACTCCTGACGTGCAGTCACAGTTCCAGGATTGAGCGCAACATGCTGATCAAGCCCTGCACACACACCCTCCCAAACCCTCAGCACTTTCGGATCTTCAACCCGCCCCAGTAACATCTTCCGAACAACTGGAGCAGCACCCACATCTATTACCCCATCTATCAGTGCTCGCATATCAGCATTTGAAAGCCCTTGACCTTCGAACATCCCATCGGGTAATATGCATGAATATCTGGAACATCCAAATTCACCTACATCCCCCCTTGAATATGATGACCGTGATGATGCCCCTCTAGATGACGGACCCCCAGAGGGTTCTCCAGGAGGCAATGACCCAGATGATGGTCCCCCAGGTGGTGGTGATGACCCAGGTGAAGATCCAGAATACAACCCCCAAAACCACTCTTCCCTGCTGGGTTCCCCACTGAGTTCCCCGGACATGGCAGGACAATTTCTGGGAGCAATCCGAAGCTTAGCTATGGCACTACAATGTCCCACAGCAACCCCTCGACCAGAAAAAGTCAAAGTCTGCAAACCAGAACCATTTGACGGATCAGACCTGCACAAACTCCAAAGCTTTTTAGTTTCATGCAACCTCCACTTCCACGACCACCCTTACGCCTTTCCCAACAACGAGAAGAAGATCCTTTTTGTCCTTTCCTATCTCAATGGCTCGGCAATCAGTTGGTTCAAACCCGGTCTTATGGACCTGACCAATTCCACCCATTGGATGTGGGATTTTGAGGTATTTCTCAATGAACTCAAAGTCAATTTTGGCCCCCACGACCCCGTCAGGGATGCCGAAAAGAGTCTCACTGAAATTTCTATGAAGGACAACTCTCGCATAGTAAGTACAATGTGGAATTTTGGAGGTTAGTCGCTAGGGTTGACTGGAACGAGTCCGCCCTTACAGCACGGTACTTCCATGGTCTCCTGGTTCGACTTCGTGTTGAAGTAATGCATGGTGGTAAACCTACAGCTCTTGCCACTATATGCTTAAAAGCTCAGGATGCAGATGACATTTATTGGATGCAGAAGGATGAAGCCAATCAGGAAACTAGAACTCCGGAAACTCTGGGAGCTCTACAAAGAAAGAATCCAAAGGCCACTCCAATTCTCATTCCAATTCCAATTTTAATCAATCTGTTTCTAAACCCAACTCATCAGCAAACCACGGCAATTCGTCCTTCTTTGGGAAAAGGTCCGATAGCAAGGACAAACCAAAACCCAATCTCCTGGCTGATAAGCTAGGCAAGAACGGGAAATTAACTGGAGAAGAGTGGGAATGCCGCATGAAGGAAGGGTTATGTTTGTATTGCGGAAAATCAGGACACGTTACTCAAGACTATTCCAAGTCAATTGCAGCCAAAGCACGTGCTGTGTCAGTAGAGTCAAAAGACTCCGTGGATTCAAAAAAATAGTCTGCAACCCCCAGATAATGTCTTCACGGACTGAGGGTTGCGTTGACCTTGACCGTGTAGCAAAATTCATCTGACTCAACATGTCCGCTCTTTCAGACCCTAATTCCCTTTTCATATCCCTCGCAATCCCGAACTCTTTATCTATATACACTCTTATTGACTCTAGTTCTTTCCATTGTTTTCTAGACTTGTCATTTGTATCTAAAAACAAGATCACAACTATGACGATTTCTCTGATCGGACTCCGTCTGTTTGATGGGACTTGCAACTCCATCATTTCGCAGATAGCTGAGCTTCCGATTACTTTTCTGTCTGGTGAAGAGTTCACTCTGACATTCTATGTAACATCGCTCGACTCTTCCTGCTCTGCATTTCTAGGATACAACTGGTTAAGACAATACAATCCGTTGATTGACTGGTCTACAAACCAAATAACTTTCCGTTCTACAGTCCATAGAGGTCCAGCCCCGTCGACGTCCTCCGGTGAAGCAACTCTGTTGTGAGAACCATCTATGAAAACCCAGAACTCCCCAGTCGAACCAACCCCGTGCATCCCCGATCAAATTCCTGAACCCCCACACACCTCTAGTCCTCCTTCAATCTCTATGATCAATGCGGCAGCGTATGTATGTGCTTGTCGACTACCTGGCTCTCACACCTTCCAACTCTCCCTTTTGAAAGAAGGAACCTTTGCAATATCCATGGCCCCGACTGAGAATCTGATTGACCTCTCAGAGGATTATCATGAGTTTGCTGCTGTCTTCAGTAAGGGCAAAGTGGAAACACTACCCCCACATCGTCCCTATGATCTCAAGATTGATTTAGAGGAAGATGGCACACCACCTCCAGGACGCATGTACTCTCTTTCTCCATCAGAGTTAGAGGCACTCCGCATATTTATTGATGAGAATGTCAGGAGTGGTTTCATTAAACTGTCAAACTCTCCGCACAGAGCTCTGATCCTTTTTGTCAAGAAGAAGGATGGGAGTCTACGCCTATGTGTGGACTACCATGGGCTTAACAAGATCATGAAGAAGGATCGCTATCCGCTTCCCCTAATCTTGGATCTTCTTGATACCCTGCGGAAAGCCCGTTTGTACACTAAAATCGACCTTTGTCATGCTTATCATCTTGTTTGAGTAGCAGATGGCGAAGAATGGAAGACAACCTTCCGCACTCACTATGGCTCGTTTGAATGGCTTGTAATGCCTTTTGGACTTTCCAATGCCCCCGCGGTCTTCCAGCAATTTATGAACGACATATTCAGTGACCTCCTCGATGTTTGTGTCATTGTCTATCTTGATGACATACTAATCTACCCCGATGATATGCCTCAGCACAAGAAACATGTCAAGGAAGTCCTATGGAGACTCCGCCAGCATGGTCTATATGCTAACGCAGAAAAATGCGAATTTCACAAAGACAGCATGGAATACTTAGGCTTCATTTTAAGCCCAAACGGACTCCTCATGTCCAAGGAGAAGGTTCAAACCATTTTCAATTGGCTGGAACCTTGCAAAGTTAAGGATGTGCAGTCCTTCCTCAGCTTTGTGAACTTTTACCGCCAATTCATTTTCAGGTACTCTGAGATCATGATACCCCTCACTTGCCTTACCAGCAATAATGTGCCTTGGAATTCTGATAGCAATTGCTGCGCAGCTTTCGAAAAGCCAAAGGAAGAGTTTACACATGCTCCAGTTCTCACTCACTGGATACCAGATGCTAAAATAATCCTTGAAACAGACACTTCAGATTACGCCTTAGCAGCTATTTTTTCATCTATACTCCTGACAGAGAAATTCACCCAGTCGTGTTCCACTCACGCTCCTTTAACCCCGTGGAACTCAATTATGACACCCATGACAAGGAACTACTCGCAATCTTTGAAGCATTCAAGCATTTGCGTCAGTATTTCAAGGGTAGCGGAACTCCAATTGATGTCGTCACTGACCACAAAAATCTGGAGTATTTCGCAACCACTAAATTGCTGACTAGACGTCAGGCGCGATGGTCAGAGTTCCTCTCACAATTCAATATGGTCATCTGTTTCCGTCCCGGGAAATTAGGCGCAAAACCCGATGCTTTAACTAGACGATGGGACGTCTATCGCAAAGGGGGAAATAGCAACTTCGCCACAGCAAGCCCAAGTAATCTCTGACCTATCTTTACCCAAGAACAACTCACAATGTCACTCCACGCAAGTGCACTCGCAACTCCGATCATTCAGAATGCAATCATTATGGACATTGAGCAACTCCATAACATCATCTGTTCATCCCTAATGCTTGACCCACTTTCCGCAGCCCATCTGCCTATCTCTACTGCTCCCAACTGGACACTTGATAAAAGTGGACTACTCCATCAATACGACCAGATTCATGTTCTGGACATTAACAACCTCTGCTTGAAAGTCCTCCAGTATAACCACGATCACATTTTGTCCGGTCATACTGGGCAGAACAAGACCCTCGAGCTCATTCGATGAGAATACGTGTGGCCTAACCTACGAACATTCGTACAACACTTCTGCAATTTGTGCACCACTTGCAAACATTCAAAGGTATCTCATCACAAACCATATGGACTCCTGAAGCAACTTCCCATTCCGGAAAGGCTGTGGAATTCCATCTCGATGGATTTCATAGAGCACCTACCAGAGTCCGATGGCCATACCGCTCTACTGGTCATAGTGGATCGACTGTCTAAGCAAGGTATTTTCATCCCTACAGTGGACGAAATAACCGCTCCAGAACTTGCAAGACTATTTGTCATCCATGTCTTCTCCAAGCATGGAGTTCCTTCCCATGTCACTTGTGATCGGGGCTCCGAGTTTGTATCCCATTTCTTCCGATCCTTAGGGATTGCATTGGACATGAATATTCATTTCACTTTGGGTTATCACCTGGAAGGAGACAGACAAACTGAACAACTTCATCAGACACTCGAACAGTACCTCCGGACTTTCTGCAACTATCAGCAGGATAACTGGTCTCAACTCCTTCCCCTCGGAGAATTCGCTTACAACAATGCTCCGAGCGCATCAATGGGAACATCACTGTTCTTTGCCAACAAAGGTTACCACCCAAACATCACTGTCCACCCTGAGCGCAATTTAGCCTTGCAGCGTGCCAGAGAGTTTGTCATTGACCTTGATGAACTACATGCTGAACTCCGCATACAGTTAGCTGCAGCCCAGAAATGCTACCAAGGTCCCGCGGACTGCCAACGGATGCCTGCTCCTGACTTCAAAGTTGGTGACCAGGTCTTTGTCAAGGCAGAAAACATCTGCACCACTTGTCCGTCCAAGAAACTCTCTGAGAAAAATCTAGGACCTTATGACATTATTTCATGACCTGGTATGCACTCAGTTACACTACGGCTTCCCGATCATCTCCACGCAATTCATCTGGTATTCCATGTCTCCCAGCTGGAACTGGCAACTCCGAACCAAATCCCGAATTGGACCCAACCTCCTTCACCCCTGATTGAAATCTCTGGTGAAGATGAGTATGAAATCGCGGCCATCCTCGACTCCAAGATTGACAATCAAAGGAGATGCAAGCTATTGTACTTTGTCCATTGGGCAGGGTACGAGGAAACAGATGAGGAAACTTCATGGTTGCTGGCTACTGAACTTGAGCATGCGCAGGAACTCCTATCAGACTTCCATGCTCAATACCCGAGCAAACCTGGTCCTTGACCATTTCCATTCACTCACTCACTCATTATGACACAGAGGAACAATGTTTATATAAAAAATAAAAACACAAAAAAAATTAATTAAGGCGCAACACCCACGGGACCTGATGGCTCATCAGCCCCCTTGTCCTTCCCCTTGGACTCCTCCTCATTTTCCTCCATGGGTTTCCCTTTGCCTTTGTCCTTCTCCTTGTCGTCCTCCTTCTCCTCCTCCGGGTTCTCCTTGTTTAACCTTGCTACGAGGTATGCCTTGTACTCCTCCATCTCCTCTGTCAATGCTGGCAATTCCTCCCCAATGTCCTCCTCACTGTCCATGTCGATGACATCGTCGTCATCAGCGCCTGCCCATTGATTATCCACCACAGCCGTTAATTCCAGGATGTCGCCCTGGATCCCCTTTATCCTCACGATCTCCCCTAAAGCCTCGACAATCAGATTGACCACCGCGGGCTTCTCGACCTTCACGAAGCTGGCCCCCTCGCACTTCTGCTTTGCCCTCACACACGCTAGGCAGGACTTGCCACAGGCCATTCCTTTCATGCAATCGATGTCATTGATGATGCAGCTAATAGACATTAGTTTTGGTTAAACAATCATTGGAGATACCACTTACCGTTGACACACAGAGTCGGCAGGTTCCCCCGCGGAAGCCACAGGGGTTTCCTCCGCGTGTTCCTTCCCCTTCTTGGCCTTCTTGGAGGGCCCAGCTTCGCCCTGTGGGTCCTCCGTGGCTTTTCGCTTCACTGCCTTTGCTGCCTGAGCCTTGGCCTTCTCCTCCTCAGCTGCCTTTTTTGCAGCCTCCTCCTCCTCGCGTTTTTTCACCTCCTCTGCCAGGTGTTTCTCCTCTGCTTCCCTTGCCAACTTCTCCCGCTTTAGCCTCATCCTCTCCTCCAACTCTTCGAGCATAGGTGAGGCGGATCGGACGCGTTCAGCAGACATGGTAGTAATGGTGGTGGTTTGTGGAAAGAAAAAATTCGTTGATCTGTTTATTTCTTGTTTTGGTTTTCAACAGTCACATGCCTCATGGGCTTGGCCCTAAGGGGGGAATACTGTTACATCCGTAACTTCAGACAGACTTCCGATCGGAAACCCGACGGGAACTCTGTTCGGCTGTACGTATTACTGTTTCATTGTTACACTTATTACATCACGTTTGACATCACTCATTAATACCAGTAGCTTAGTTACATTACTACGACCAGTGCTCAGCTACCCACGTCGGACTTTCTCGGAAACACCACCTCAGTATTTACTTAGTATAAAGCTTAGCTACTTTCACTTGTATTAGGCAGTTCGAATATCGACCAAGTCACACCCCAGTTCTCCCGTTCATCTTAAGTTCCAGTCTTAGGACTTCCCTCGGAACTCCTCTCCCCCCTCTCGGACTTCCGCATCAGAACCCCGTTCCAGTTCACATCCCTGTCTTGAAGTTAGGACACCAAGCGATCTGAAGGGCATAACTTCTTACAAGTTGAAGCCAAGTCCTTTTTGTTAATCCATTGGACTTCCATTCGGAACTCCGATCGGACTCCCAGCCCAGCACGGTACTTAACATGTTTCCCCATTGAACCCACCAAGGAGATGCTAAGTTTCTTCACCATCTACATGTCAACTTTCATCAAACCGGTGATGGTCGTTTGCCACTCCCACTGGTGGGGAAAAACAACAAACTGATTGATCGAGGGGGTTGTTAGCTCAAAGGGTCTCAGTTACTCCCTTCAACGAAGGTGCATGACGTGTGACACGTAAGTGTGACCAGTTCTATTCAGGGGTGTAGGTGATTAGCGTAGTTAGTGCGATAGGGCTGGAGATGTGTGATTTAGTTTGAAGGTTTATAATATGCAGCTTGGTCGTCGGGTTGACCATTCTGTAATGAGGATGTTGGTGCTGCGTGGATTGCAGTAGTCGCAAAGGGACAAAGTTGCAATGGATGATAGTGTCAAAGGCTTTCTTTGAGCTGTATTCTCTGAACTGGTACTGAACTGTGGTCAAAAGGGGGGGGAACTGAACTGTTTTATTGTGGTATGTATGATGGGCTTTTATAGAAGTCAGAGAAATAGAAAGTAATAAAGCTGAAATAATATGAAAGGAATATAATGAATAAAATGAAACTAGACACTGCCTTCCCTTGCTACCCCAAGTATGCGACCCTCATGTAGACACTGCTTTCAGTACTACCAACCGCTAAGGATCAAGTGGAGTATTGGGGCGTTTGATCAGATTGTTGATGCGACGGCCCACTGCCACGGACTATGATGCGACCTGGTTAGTGTTTTAAGGTCCGGTCCAGTCCGGTTTTTTTGCCTTTTTTGGATGTAACTGCGACTGTAACCAGTTACAAAATGTCTGGATCATGGTGTAACTGTAACTGGACCACACATAACCGGTTAATACCGGTTACGCACTGGTCTATTGACCAGTCATAACCAGTCTATTTTAGGACCAGTTGGTAACCAGTCATAACCAGTTTTAACTGCAGTTACAACTGGTATTCTGTATACTAATATTGCCACAGCTTCAAGCTGACTAGCTTGTATTGTGCATTTATTGGGTGAGGCTTTGAGATTGCCAACCTGAGTAGGTGACCAATTATATAGCGCAAATGGAGAC
>QFEU01022013.1:0-16775 GCA_003316345.1 Tricholoma terreum
ACATAGCTTCTCAACCTTGCTACCGGTCAGGCTAAGCGGTCTCAGATCCCAGAGGACAAGGTGGTTATCAGTGCCTCCGGTTTGCAATTTGTAACCGTACTCCATCAGGCCAGAGGCGAGCGCTCTGGCGTTGGCGATAACCTGCTTCGCGTAGACACGGAAAGACGGGTGTATAACTTGCAGGAGGGCAGTTGCAACAGCGGCGATCGTCTGGTGCAGTTCATCGAAGGTCAGTTCACACATATACCTCAATCGAATGGCCTGCTCACGTTGTTGTGGGGACCGCCCTGGCAAGCTGGGAAAACAGCGTCGTTCACGCGCTTCTCAAGATCAGGCGAATCTTTGAGACCCTTCCTGAAGAAAATCAAACCAGCGCGGGGGCCGCGAAGGGTCTTGTGTCTGAAATCGTATTATTAAAATAAGGGACAAAATGCAAGGGAGGCGCGCATTTACGTTGTGGTTGTGACGACATCACAATATTCGAAGGGGTTGTTGAGCTCTTGAGCGGCAATAAGACCACTGGTATGGGCAATATCTGCCATCAACCATGCACCCTCCTTTTCAGCTGTTTGCTTGAGATTTGCATAGTCCCAGTCCCGGGGATACGCTGAGGCACCGCAGATAATAAGACGTGGTTTGAAGACCTTGGCTTGCTTGGCAAGGGCTTCGTAGTCAATGAGATGGGTGTCCGGTGTGATAGCATATGGGAAGGATTGGAAATAGATTGACGAAGCCGTCATCTTCTTTTTGGCAGTCTGGGGATACTTTTTCAGAGAGGAACAGATTAGAATGTCCCTGGAACGTACATAATAACCATGTGTGAGATGGCCACCATCGGGAAGACCAAGACCCATAAGACGGTCATTGGGTTGAATGAGAGCAGTAAGTGCGGCAAAGCTAAATCCGAGTCTCGTTCAATGTCAACTTCTTAACGTAAACGGGTACATACTTCGCCGTCTGTTTGTAAATGACAACATGTTAACAACTTGGCATCGAAAGATTCCAACATGAAACTCACACTGCCAGAATAAGGTTGGACATTTACGCCCCACTTTGCGGGATCGAGGTTGAAGGCCTCGAGGGCTCGCTTGCGGCAGAGGATTTCAAGTTCGTCAATGTACTCGTTACCGCCATAATACCGGGCATTAGGGAGACCTTCTGAATACTTGTTGGTCAGAATTGATCCATTGGCTTCCATGGTTGCCCGACTGGTGAGGTTCTGACATGTAAATGTAGTAGTCAAGAGTAGAATCGGTCTATCTGGGACAAATGTACCTCTGAAGCGATCAACTCCAGGCCAGAAAACTGCCGCCATGTCTCTTTCTGGATGATGTTTTCGACCTCAGGGTCGATTTCTGCAAGAGGTGCGTAAAGAATCTTGTTCTGAAACGACGCAGAGGGTCAGGAACACGATACAGTAAGACTAGAGAAACTGACAAAGTCAGGGGTACTGGCAACAGCCATTTTTCTGATTTTAAAACGGGCAATGGGTGAGGGTAAGAATGAGCGAAAGGTTGGTCTGGCTAACAATCGCAGCATCACGTTAACTCAAAAAAAAAGTGTGCCTCGGCGAAAACCGTAATCAGCAATTGAGTCAGTAGATCATGATCGATCGATCATCTCAGTTGACATCTGTGGCCATCAGGCTGCACCTTGCAAGGGATTCCGTTTCCCGTACAGTCAGTATCGCGTTCAATGTCATCAATCAGTTATTTAACATGCATATCCTAAAGCTGGGCGCGCATTTTGACACTATAATTATTTTCGAGGAAGCAGACCGAAGAATCGACCCCGCTTTGCCTTGGCCTCTATCCTCGCCCGCACCTCCTGCTCCATCTCTTCATCGGACAAACCACCGCGAGAATACCAAACAACAGCAGCCATTCCAAGCACTGCGCTCAAGACGCACCTGGAGAGAGTAGAACATCAGCGAATACCATAGTTAGATGGAGACAGGACACGTACGCGAACATGGCTCCAATACCCTTGGGTTTCCATCCCAGACGTTGCACATATGGACCCAAGGGCAGGCCATCCAAATCTGTAGTTGACGCGAATCCAGCCGCGTTACCGGAGAATGGCTTGTTTAGCGCTTTGCAGTTGTCATACATCAACTGAGGAATGGCGTTCCGTTGCTGAGCGAGAAGAGGCGCCTCTATCATCTGAACGGCCAATCCGGATTCCAGATGCCACTCGATATGACCTATAAACGATTGTCGACAGGCTATCGCAGCGGGCCCAAGTCACTCACAATGAAAGAACCAAGTTCCAGGATTGTCTGCTACGATGCGAAGAGTCACTGAGCCCATTGAGGGAATCATGATGGTATCGCGACGCATCGGGTTCTCTTGTCCCTCCACGATGGGAGGGTTTAATACTGGATCGTTAGACGTAAAGTCCTCCGAACGACCAACGATCTGGAACTTGTGGCCATGCAAATGGCTGTAAATGCGGTGTTGGTCATCTCTCGTATCTAGGTTATAAAATGCCTACAAGGGATGCTTTCCTGCATCTCCATTCTTGACGACAAGGTCGACGACGTCGAAGGGATCCAAAACGAAGCTGGAAGGCCCGTATGCCTGGGCGACAGTTGCATTTGAAGCCAGACTGAGCTCAGAAAAGATCGCTGGTACTAGGGGAAAGTTGTACGTGATCTGATTGAACATCGCACGGTTGGTCCCGTCGTCCATGGTGTCGAACAAGACTTCCAGGTCAATTGTTTTACTTACGACCGGCTGAGCTTCTTTGACTACAGGGACGAAAGCAATATCGTCCATGTCATGGTACTCGCCGATGAAACCAAGATCTGTTATGGGGGCTGAGGAGTTGTACGTAATAGAGGAAGTGAAGTCTATGTGATGGCTCAGCAAGCAACGAACTCGAAAATTTAACATCACATACTGGTCTGCAAAGTAGCTGGGAGCTGATCAAACATGTCTTGGTCCATGTTGACATGAATAGCCCAATTCGCCGACGTATCATTACGCGCCTTGACAAGCACCGAATATCGTTGAGCAACAGAGAGAGTGACCATGTCAGTTGGGCTTTCCTCGATATCCGTCTGTGATAACATAGGCATGTCATTCCTATAATCACCAGTCAGAATTGTCACACTTACGCCGTCAACCTCGATGATGCTCATGTTATGACCATCAATCCAGAAGAAGAATGCCGATAAGGCGGACATGTTGATGATACGGAGTCGGTAGGTCTTCCCGGGTTCGAATGGGAGCGTAGAATTTTCATTGAATCCGACTGCGGAAGTAACAGCGGCGGGTGACGTCCCAGATATTGGGCCAAGGTAAGATGCATTCTGGGCGAAGTAAATAAGACCTGATTCTGAAGCCAGCTGGAGTGAGATCAGGCGGAAAGCGGAGCCGGATTACGTACTGGGGACAGGTTCAGCGCCTCCTGGATTCGCAATGCTGATAAATTGTTTCAGAAGGACCGAGTGCTCGTCATGATACCAGTCACCAAGGATGACAGTAAATTCATCATCATATGGGTGAACTTCTTCCTGAAGGTGGAGTACAAGTGGGGCCCGGAGGCCATCTACATATTGACCCTGTTTCGGGGCGTCGGTGAGAAACCAAAGAGCTTGTAATCATAACTCACCGATGCGTGGGCGTGAACCCAGTACGTTCCCCATTGGCCTGAGGAGTTTGCGGAAATAACGTAGTCGAATCGACCGCCTGGTGGGATGCCGCTACGAGATAGCGTACTAGTACGCTCAATCGACATTCAAAAAAATATGGATTTACCATTCGGAAACTCCTTCGGCGCCATCCATCCACGAGGAGGAATTGAAGAACATTCCATGGTGGTGGAGGGAGGAGGCCGCATCCAAGGAATTCGTGACATGCACTATGAGTGTATCGACAGTGTGCACGTCCATTGGTGGCGGTCTGTAAATTCTGAGCTAACAACAAAATACAAAAAAGATAGGAAGGTAGACCCACGGCCATGTTCCGTTCACGCCAATGGCCCGGCGTTCGAAAAGGCCGTCGGGATTCACATTCTCAACGTAGGTGAGGTTCCACCACAATTCCTGGACGCCAGCGAGAACAGGTGTCACGAGGACTAGCAGGGCGAGTGGGAAGGTTATGAAAAACATAAGGAAGACGGCGGGACCTCGAAAGAGAAGCAGTTTTCGTCCATCCTTATAAACTTTGCAGGGGGGGAATATGATATTCGATCAGTGCTCGGTGGTTATCTGATAAGAAAGTGGACCGTGTGATCCCAAAGGATCTTGTGATTTCGGGTTCGGCGTCCGAAAAGATCTTATCAGATTGCACCCCAAATCTGATAAGCGTACCCACCAATTTGGCCTTTTCCAAATATACTACCTATAATACAGAAGTATGCATAGTCCTACCCCCGCGGCGAGTTTTTATCCCCCATTTCCACCATGGCTAAAAACCTCTTCTCCGTCCCAATTTTCTTCATCGTCTTTCGCGAGACTCTTGAGGCAGCCATTATCGTTTCCGTGCTTCTAGGTCTTGCCAAACAAATCGTGCACGGGGACTCCAATGGAGTGACCAATTCCCCTCGAACTATCGCTGATGATAGCAACGATGGCTCTCCTCACATCCCCGTCGTAGACCCCGTGGACTACACGACTCGTAATCGTAATCTCATGCGAAAGCTGAGAATTCAGGTGGACATTCAACGCAATATCCTGTCCGACCTCTCTAATATTCTGCAGATATTTCTCGGCACAGGACTAGGACTCTTGGTTGCTATTGCAATCGGTGCTGCGTGCGTTGACACCTATGATATTGTGTACTGGCATACTAAATGACAATGGGACTTGATAGCTTTATTGCCGTTTGGTTTACAGAGGCTTCAAATCTTTGGTCCAAGTCAGAACAGCTCTGGACAGGTCTGACCGTCAGCCAATCAAAATTCCGTGTTCTCACTTCACAGCAGGCATTTTCGAGCTCATCGCGGCCATCATGATCTTCGCTATGGGCGTAACGATGTTGAAGATGGACAGAGGTGCGTGCTTCTTGTCCGTTGGCAATGGAGTTTACCAGATTTCTATGTAGCAAAATCCAAATGGCGTATCAAGCTTCAACGAGCATTTGAGGGACAACGTAAGCTTACACCATCCCCAGCATACTACTAGCTAACGACCTTTCAGATGTCGATGGTAAAACAAAGACCGGAAAATGGGTTTTGTTCATCCTGCCATTTGTTACCGTTTTGCGAGAGGGTTGGTTGCAGTTCTACGCCTGAATTCAGCATATTCACGCGTCAACTAAAGGTATCGAGGCAGTCGTTTTTGTCGGCGGCGTGTCTTTAGGCCAGCCCGCCACTGCCATACCAATCGCGGCCATCGTGGGATTGATCTGTGGAATCGTCTGCGGACTCCTCATCTACCAGTTTGCAAGTCGAGCAAGTAAGGGAGTTCGTTTATCATAGAACGCCTTTTTTTTTGACTATTTTTTGATACAAGCCTTGAGGCTCTTCCTGATTATTATTACCAACTTCCTCCTACTCATTGGTGCAGGGCTGTTCACCAGATCCATCGCCTCATTCGAGAACAATGCCTTCTATAACCTCCTCGGTGCTAGCATCGATGACAGTGGTGGCACTGGTCCAGGCTCGTATCGCGTGCAGGGCAATGTGTGGCACCTCGACTGCTGCTCACCATATTCTGGTCAGGGTTGGTCGATATTCAACGCCATATTTGGCTGGTCCAACAACGCTTCAAGTAAGCTAACGCAGCTCGCTGAATATCTTGGCACGATTGTTCACCGTCACTTACATAGTCGGTACGGTGTTGTCGTACATCTTGTACTGGCTCGCCGTTATCGCTGTCCTCGTTTACATGAAGTACAAGGAGGTCGGTTCTCCTGCAGTTGTTAGTTGGCCGAGCATAACGACTAACGGAAATTTTGATAGGGGAGAATTACGTTCTTTGGTCGCGGATCAGTTGCTCACCACCGCCGTACTGTCCTGAAAAGTTCCAGTGGCGGAGAGCCTGCCAGTGAGGAACACAACAAAGACAATTACAATGAGGAGAAACCTGAGGACGCCTCCGAAGGACTTCATATCCTCCCGCGCAATTAGAGCCGTCGAGTCTATATAACTGGACGGCCCCAGTGTTGTTTCTTGCTCGTCTTTACTAAGCGTTTCCAGTCCTTTGTAGCCTTCCTTACTATGTTAAATCCTTACGATCCTCCATCATATATCATACACATATGATAGCATGAGTCGTCAACCGGATGACTTGTTACAACCCAGGGCCCACTATTTTGACGTTCTTCCCATCAGACTGTGGCGTCTGTCAGTCAGGCGATTTGCTTGTATTCAGTTTTGCCGGGGGTAGGCACTGATTCACGGGCGCTGGTCATCATGTTCACCAGATGACCCGCGACCGGCGATACCTCGCTCTTTTAACCTTGGGGTAGATGACAAGATAAGGACACATGCTCAGAATAATCAATGGCGAATGGGCATCCGATATACCACTTCTCATTAGCCTCGCTGTCAAAGCTGAGAAAAAGATCCCCTAAAGGCGGTGGGAAGATGTAAGCTATAACTAGGTATTGCAGAGCAAGGACATGAATGTCAAAGGTACCATCACGCAGATAGGTGCAGCCGAAAGAGACAATACAGCAGCGTAGGAGTTGTGCATGTGGGGCAGCGCGAATTCTTGATGATTTCATCAGTTATACACCTGAGTGAGATTGTCAATCGAAGATCAAAATCTGAACTTCTATACGTACTTGTAGCAGAATATGTGACCGCACATCGTAGCAGTCGTTTCCACACAAGGATCAGTGTGGCACAATCTACACTGGAGTCGAGGGTATCGAGCTGCAGAAGGGGTTCCAGTTCTCACTGGTGACGGTGGCCATGCATCCTCTCCCGGTAATCCTGTCCCAGTTGGACTAGCGGATAGATGGACGTGAGCAACAGGTGTCTCGGTACGTTTAACTATCGCAAGGGTGAGCAATCATAGACTACATACGAGTAGGACCTGGAGCTCACTGTCGTGTTCGGACTCGTGATGCCGTCCCGGCGATGATCCCGGCGCAGACGATGAAGCATGTCCCAGCGTAGGACTGTCAGGGAGTTTTACCGCCAGAATGTCCCCCTGAAATGGCTGATCCCAATTTGAATCTTGGGGTGAAGTGATTGTCGCAAAGCTGTGTTGAGAGGATGCAAGGGACTCGATGGATGGACTGTCTGGGAGTTTCGTGGCAAAAGCAATGTGCGAAGGGGACTTTGGCGACTCGAATGTCGGTTCTTGGAAATCCGGTATACCGACAGGACCCTGATCGCTACGTACATCTACTGGAGTAGATACTAAGGGTGCAACAATCGGCAAAGCAGCCAGACCAATAGGAGAAAAAACTTCAGGGGATTGTGAGAAATGAGAACTTGAGCTGTTACTAGGAGGGCAATGTGATCTCTCTGTAGTATATTTCGGTCAAGACCCTACTTACCTGGGGGGTGGATCTGTTGGTGAGGTGATGTACAGCGATAGATTTTGATGGGGTGAATTTCCGGCCGGCTAATAAGGTACGCTCAGCGAAATGCATACACCAGGGAACTCAAGAACATACCGGCGGAGTCGTCCAAGGTGAACATGAGCTCCCAGGTAGACTCGCGCTGTGTGGAGATAGACTGTCGGCATCCAATGGGCTCGACGAGGAGTCCAACACAGCCGATTTATGCACAGGAGTATCAACTGCCTGGGTTGAGATGTCGTCAGAAAGGCTAGACTTTCCGTCTCCTTTAATCAAAGGGTCTCTGTCACCCATAACTTCGCGCCAGTTTATAAAGGACCGACCAAAGGGATGAATAAGAGAAGACCCGAGGGGGGCCTTACTTTCGGATGTTGATGGCGAGAGCAAATCGCTTGAACGAAACCGAGACAGCGCGGTTCCAGCATACAAGCCGTATTTAACGGATGTCGAGTGTTGTCCTGCAGCTCGATCGTCTGGAGATTGTTTACTGCCAGCCAATGGTACCGGAGGGAGAGCGCGCCAGCTAGTGGTTGGTGCCAGCGGAAGGCGACTTTCCGAGAGATCTGGAAAGGCCATCTACACGTTACATCAGTCTCAGTGACAAACATTATCGGGGCCCCACTGACGTTTTGGAGGCTCTGGGCTTCAGTATATGAGGTTCTCTGAGAATTCTCAGACATGCCCTGCTCTGGGTGAGTATTTGAAACTGTGGAAGAGCTGTAGTATGTCAGCGGACGATCCTAGCACATATGACATCGTCAGCAAATAGTACGGTGAGTGTACGAGGGAACGCACGAGTTGTTTGTCGCCGTCGTTCATGCTTAAAGGTATCTGGGCAAGCGGAGACGGAATAACCCCCGTCACGGCTGACCAGTCCAGAGGCCGCTGAGGTGCACGAAAAAACGGTGCTTGGACGTTCTATAGACGCCACAGTTAACCAAATTACTGTGATGTGGAGCTTTCTACGTACGTCACGAGCATTCCAGACTTCCTCAACAAACCTTCCAGGTCGGGGAAGGGTCGCTGGGCTGAACAGGGGTGTCTGTACATCTTTGATTGGGGATGCATAGTCCATTTGCAGGGAAAGCACAGGAGATACGGTCATATCATTCCGGACATCGCCCCCTACCAGATCCTGAAGAAGAAATCCTTGTTGAGTTACAGAAATATCCTGTCCAATCGCCCACTGAATCACCTTGAACGTTCTTGGGCCAAGTGGCGAGAACCCGTGCACTGAACCAGCGTAAAGTGCACCATGTTCTAGGTCTACTTCTGCAAGAGGTTGATGGGATTGCATATGCTATCATTAAGACGAGATCAATACGATTTTTGAATCAAATAGCGAAGCATTCCATCCATACCATGCTAAACTCATCTTCGTCCTTGAAACCAAGGCTACATAGTGAACATTCTGGATGCATCGGAGACGCAAAGTAATGGATCTGTACGGCCTCGACGGTCTCAAATTGGCGCTCGCATTTTTCGCAACGCAGGTCGGGATGGTCTATTGTCATATGCTGTTGGCGGTAAGCACTGACGGAAATTGAACTTCAACACAGTGATTACCCCCACCTTTTCCAAAGTAGATTCATCCTTCAATCCACGGCTACATTGCTTACAAGACGGATGTTCTGAAGATTGAACATAATGTTCTTCCAGCGAATCCTCATACAATAACACTCCGCAAGGTTGGCACAAAACCTTTGGATGTGCAGCCACCTGGTGCTAGATGCACATGTCAGGAAGCAGAAATGTCCGAAAGGAGGCTCTGCATACCTCGTCCCGCTCTATGATATCCATAAAACCTCGACCACACTTAGCGCAATTGGGATGTGCTACTGAGCCACGGTAATGATCTTCCAGAGCGAACAAAGCAGGAAAACTTCTGCAACATGTAACACAATCAAAGGTTGGAGGGTGTTTTGCCGCCATATGCTATTACAATACGAAATTATTGGATTGGAGACGAGTGCCGTCGTACTTACGGAGTCACAAGCCGCTTGACTGATGAAACGGCGATCGCATGGAGCACAGAAAGGGTGTTCCACACTAGAGCTTCTGATATGTTGATGCAATGCCTCCTTGCTGAGGAACGTCCTGCTGCAATGAAGGCAAACGGGCATGGTATGCAGAGAACTTGGGGAAAGAATAACACCGTCGATGATGGAGTCCTGTTAAGAGTCATTCCAACTTGAAGGAGCAGTGCAAACATGAGGCCATCTGGGGTTGCTGCAAGGCAATCGCGTGTACGTGAGCGGCACCTGAGAATCATTCTTGGTTATCCTGCTACTCAGCCAGATGACCGAGATCGTCGGCGGAAGACATGGAGGCTTCGCTCTGATGTAAGGATGTGGACGACGCCGACAAATGGCATTTTCAAGACTATTTATTCAATTGGTCGCCACGTTATGCAAGTTAATTAGCGCCCGTCATCCTCGAGGCTCGACCCTAAAAAGAAAGTCATCGATCAACGCCCACACATTGTGACAGAACCTGATGCGTACACATATGTTGGAGGATCCACAGACCCTACAGTTCCCATACCTTCACCTTCGCCGCCGTCATAGAGCTCGAGGCGCCAGCCCATCTCGATTTCGAAGCCTCGTATTGCGAGAGTGAGGTTCTAACTTCTCACGATGTCACTTAATCTCGCGATCGGTGAGCAGGACAAGAATCCTTCAACTCATGTTGAAGACGTGATCATCACAACGAAGCGTCCAAGTGAATTCGAGCTGCTCACATGCACGCTGACCCTCGACTGTCATCGCTGGTTTTATCCTGGGACGCGAGCGCTCTCTGCAATCTGAATTGATGAACTGCAGGGTTAGCGCAAGAAATGATGTCGCTGCCTTCTACTTTGAATGAATGGTTGGGTACATATTGTTGTCCGAACCAAGTATCTCTCGCTGAAACCCATGATGTGCATTGGCATCCTTGAAAACCTCAAACGCAGAGTGGTCCCTTACATGGCCAACTGCGACGATCCCAGGCACCATTTGTGAGAGGAACGAGAAATCTGCATGTAAGTTTTGTCCTGGCAGAGGGCTCCCAAGAGGTAACTATGAAGTTCCTACACGAGATAATCTCAACGGTAATTCTGGACCACGATCGGGTGCCCCATCTTGACCCTGCACGAAAGGAGCAATAGTCGCTCCAAGGTGCCAAACAACATCCTCAGAACCCAGTTCAAATCGAAAGGTAGGAAGCAGCACTGATAGGACAATTTTGAGTTCAAGGAAAGCCATTTTGTATCCACTAGTCCAATGGAGAGGTCTCAACTTGACTGTGCACCCGGGATAGGACACGAACACTCACATACAGCTCCGTTCCCCACCCATAAATGTCATCCTAGTCAAGTTTGAGATCGTATCACGTACAAAGCATATATATCAGAGTGCTTACATAGAAGAGAATGCACCTGGCAGTCTTGTCCCCATAGCAGGGCCAGATGTGGACCAGCGCTCGGGAACCCATTCATGAGCATTTGACCCCCAAACTGACTTGCTCCGATTAGCTGAGCGTATATCCACAAATACAAAAGTGCCCTTCGGGGTCATGATCTCGGTCACGGTGCGACCAGATTTAGATTCGATGGGCTGGAGTAACGGAAGTATATCGTCTTGTTGGCAACTGTGGTCATATATAAGAGGGCCATTGCGAAAATCGATCAACACGTACCGGCGTGTCATTACCGGGACAGGAGGGTGACTGGCGGACCTCTTCAATTATAGGTCAATATGCAGGAAACATGATGACCTACAGCCGCAGTGTCTCTTTGCATACAGCGTCCAAGAGAGGCAAGGACATTAGCTGATCATAATCCAAGCCCACATCCGCATTCGCATGTTCAAGCTCCTCTCGAAGTTTCGTTTGAATATCGGGATGTGAGGCCAGTAATTCGAACACACGGCATAAAGCACTCGCAGTGCTATCATTGGCAGCAAACATCATTGTGCTGGAAAAGGTGTAAGCATAAGAGCCTAGCTTAGAGGACACTGGTGAACAGTACCCCAACTGTGCGATGGCCTCTTGATCCGAGAGTCTATCTTCTGCAGCCGAAGTCGTATTGACACGCACTGCACGGCGACTATGTAAGACTGAAAGTGAACGCAAATTCAAACACCTACCAAGGAGGCTGAGAAGGTCCTCTCGGCCATTGTCCACTGCAGGATCTTGTGCAACACACATTTTACGATCTTGGAAGATTTTCGTTGATGATTTATGCATCGTGTCCACGACATGCTTGAAGTCTTGAACAGCTGATATGGGTATCAGGTCCACGATGAGCCGACGAAACCAAGGAGGCCCCGTTGCGGAGAGAATAATAGCAATGTCTGCTAAGACGCCTAGTTGAGCCATCCCAGGCCTGCAAAAAAAGAGTTATCCCAATCAACTGTCATAAGCCTAGTCACTGACATCAAGCGCCGCATTGCATCCCTATATTCGTTCTGATGCCCCTCAAAGGCATCAAGTCGATATCCAAGGCTACCTTGCCCTATGAATTCCATGGTAGCTCGGCCCATCCACTCGAGGATATCGAGTTCTTTTGGATCGCTGCGGATTTCTTGCAAGAGGTTCTCTTTCAACTGCCAGCCATGACGTGGGTATGTTAGTTCATAGTTATGAAAGGAAAGGTCGGTACCTGATGCCCGATACTGTAAAATAATGGCACTATATTGGACATACGAGATCCAGAAAACATCGGGTTGAGAAGTCTTCGCTGTTTCTTGTGTTGTTTGCCTATGGATTTCACCCTAAGATCGCATCGTGACCGAGTGATAGTTTTGACGCACCAGACGATGCCATGAGACCACTCGTTCTTCACTAAGCCATGTTGCAGTCATAGAAATAATTTTGCTCACGGTCCGAATAACATATTTGTTAGACTGAAAGCATGATCAGCCCATCGTATACCGACAGCGACGTCTTACCATACTTTGTGAATAGCTCGCTTGCTTCCCAGGCGGCTGGAGCCTTGAGAAGCATCTGTTCTAAAGCCCGAGAATCAGAAATCCAAAGTGTATCTTCCTGTCCGGAACTGTCGACCAATCCGCGACACTGCAATAAAATTTGGACATACGCCCAGTATCCCCTTCACTCTCACGACGCCTCCAAATTCGTTTGAGAGACGTTCTATGTAGTCTATACCCTTCTTGATGTCAAATATCATGCGGACATGACCTAAGAATGAATGGTGCCAAGTGGCAGGGCTTTCGGTAACCGTTAGATGCACCAGGTCAATGGGTACACTGACCATACAAGACGTTGCCTCCAGGAGGGCCCTTAAGATGGCTGAGCGCAGATTTACGGGTAAAATATACAAGAGATTTCCACAGTGCAAATGCGACTACAAGAGCAGTAATATCCTGCCAGGAAAGCAACCAAAGTTGCATCTTGAATTAGTCGAACCTGGGGAGTGGGTGGTTGGTTAGCAGTCGCGGCGGCCGGAAGGCAGTGTGCTTGTCTTTTGAGGAGAGGCAGTTATCTCCTAGTAATTGCCAGCGAGTGATTCTTGAAACTAACCAATAACAGTAGAAATCACTTTCCCAACGAGAGTGAAATAACGACAAGATAAAAGTCCAAACTAGCAGATCATCGGACAGCAAGAAGGAAAGGCGCTCGCATGACATTTATGGCATTATTACTCTGTTCCGAATTTGGTTCAAGTTAAGTGATTGACAGTGGCAATGACCGATGTCAGTCTGCTGCTTATGTAAGTATGACTTATGATCGATCATGATAATCATAAACCTCTCGACTTGGAGATAATCACACTGGCACTGAACATAGCATTATAGGTTATAGCGTCAGCATACTTCAGACCAAACTATATCCGAGGGGACCAGGCAGCAGACCGGAGCGATCAATCACATCTTTTAATAGCAGAAGTTCGCCTCGCCCCGGACGACCAGACCCCTTGGCCCAATATACTGACTCATTGGCACTCCCGAAAGTCATATGGGACGGACCAGATCGGTATCATTATCCTTATTATCCTTGTAAGTATCCACATAATTACAGATAGGGTATGGCTACTTTCTCACATAGTGTAGATATCAACGATGGCATATATTTGTTGAAACCACGTACGCATGCAACTCAGTGCAGGATCTCAGTCCAGATAGTCCTTGTATACATTTCTCCAGGCTTGTTTTGCCTCCCTCTCAATAACATCCTGCAAACAAGTTATGATAAGGAGTAAGAACAACAATAAAAGGGACTAACTCCGTGACATGGTATGATCTTGTCGAAATCCCAGCCCGCGACGGTCTGCGCATCGCGTTTCATCGCACTGGATAATGAGATTGTTACGATATAACCAACAAGAAAATGGAAGCAGAAGATCATACGCTGTATCAAGATCAAAGCTCCAAACCAGTTTTTTATGGAACCACGATGATGGGCTTAGAGCGCTGATACCCCATAGATATGCAGAAGATTTTGATTTGGAATACTAACGCCACATCCATATTCAGTCGTTTGGAATGTAAATCGTTGGTTCAGGACGACATACCTGTTCCTTTCCAGGCAAATTGAAGAGCAAATCTGCTTGGACCAAAACCTTTGAATCGGCGTGGAAGAAGGCAACATCTTTATTCCTGTAACCGGAGAAAAAGCTACAAAAACGAGAATACTTCAGTGTGAGGAGGAAATGATATTTGCATCGGATTTACCAAGCTTTTATCTAATTATGGAGATGTTTCTTTAAGGAGACAGAGAAGAAAGATAAGAAAAGCTTACCTCGTCCTCGAAACCGTACTTCGTATCTGTGGGATCTGTACCCCACGCTGCAGACACGATTCAGAACGAGATCTAGTGGATGATGGGATATATACCTCCGTCAAACTTGAGATCCTTGTCTCCATGTCTCTCGAAGGCCTCCTTCGGTGCAATCAGCTTGGCATTTGGATATTCCTTTTTGTAATCCCCTACATGGATAACATAGTCGTCAGATGACGTAGGTGGAGTAATATAGCATGTGCAGCACCAAGGAACAGGTGATGAACCGCGTCTGCACCCATTATATACCTGAACGAGGGTTAGAAACTCCTTCTAGAGAGTTAGCGACACACCTACTGCACAGGACCCAACGCGTTGAGCTTATCTTTGGTCTCTGGCTCCAATGGAGTAGATGCCAAAAGCCAGACCCCTCCGTTCTTCATCTTGATAGCAGTCGACCTGCCACCGAACGGGAGTATTCCACGAGTAAATGGGCTACACCTGTTCAATAACCAAAAATCTTTGCAGGGAAAGGACCAACCGAGAGAAGGTCCAAACATCTTTAACCACCTAATATGTTCAAGATGTTACGAAGGGACCAGCTGCGCAACGATGCACGTACCTCGCGGATCACAGTTTCTGACATTGTGCAGATGTTGTGAATAATGAGCAACCTGGTATGATGGCGAGAGTGAGGGAGATACGGCGGAGAACTTCGAAATTGAACTTGCTTTTATGGCGAGGCGACATTGATGTCATCGTCCCGATCTGGCTGTATGATCACATGATTACCTTCGATGACTCCTCGGACCTCCACCAACAACGTTATGTACTATCGACAGCCGAACATCGTGCAATGCTGCTGGTGCCGTAATTCTCAAAAGGCGGTGTGACGGCCCAGGTTGCCTCACTGTTGAGGCATCCTGGCCTTCACACCTCTTGATAGAGTTTTGCACACCATCACGACGCGACCGAGATTGTAGATTACAATGTACCAAACTACAAGAGGACAATGTGTATGCATGACGAAGGTATGATACAACGCCTATTCGTCGTTCGCTGCTTTCTTCAACGTGTCCTGCCAGTCCATCGCAAGTTTTGTCAAAGTTTTGCTCCGCGCTGCAGAGGGATGGATGTGAGGTTATGCAATAACCCCACTAACAAACTGACTGACCGAAGATTGACAGGACATCCTTCAATAGATCACGTTTGGACAGCCCAAGAACCGTGGGAGACCATACATCCTCCCTACCAGGTCGGCTATCGTACAAATTATCAGCCAAAAGATAAACTAAAAAAAAACTCGCAGTCGTAGACACACCAGTAAACAGGTCCGAAAAGCTCCTTGATCAACTCCTCTGCCTTTGCTCTGAACCCTTCATCCGCAATCCGCTTTGCGTAGATGGACATCGCCTGTTTATACTCCTGTGGGCTGTCAAGCAGCCTCGCAGAACTCAGCCTCGTCTCCAGATGGCCCAGGGTCAACGCTGTGTGCCACCACTTTGGCCTCTGCATATCTACAACCCCTTCATCAGGTGTCCCACTGATACTGCCCTCGACCGCCGACAAAATACCGCGGCCGGCGGATTGAGTATTTGCGCGTCGGCCCTGCCAGACATCCGAGCCCTCTGACCACCACCTCTCGCTTAGCTTGATCCATGTCGTTAGGAGAGGGTCATAAGAGGAGACCACGCCGTTCGAGCAATGTATGATAGGTAAACCATTTGGCCGGACGGATGCTGATGTTATGGTGTAGTTGGAGGAAGGTAAGAGGGAGAGTACGGACACCGAAGGGAAGACGGAGCATTGCTTTTTGACGTTCCTGCAAGTACATTAGTTCGATGGCGAATACTGGCTACACGATGAATCCTCACCATAGATACAACTGACCGCTCGACGTAATCACCAGAAGCATGTGTTTGTTGACGTCCATGAATGAGCAAGGTGAGCCAAGGCTCAGCGTGGGCATCAGTCTACCATTGGCAAAAAAAATTAAAGACAAAACCAGATGTTCGCGAGCAGTTGTACACACCTTCTACCTGTGTGAGAATATACATTCACACACCCATCCTGCATGCCGACAGCGCAAAAATGCAACGTGGCTTTGACAAGTAGAGCTGGCGACGGTAGATAGTCGAGCCATTGTGTCTGCTTCCCACTCACAAACATGACCTCCGTTGGACCTAACAACACTAAGGTCAGTAAGGATAACAATCACGATAGAAAGTACACACTTTCGTCCTCAGAGTTTCGTCCCTCAAAGACATCTTCACTGCCTTCTATCTCCGCCGTCAGAGATGTTAGAAGCGCAGGCACAGGGAGCCTCATTCCTTGAGCTGCATCCCACAAAACTGGGCCCGCAGCATCCGACAACCCAATTTCCTTCACCATAACAACCTCCCTGGGCCGATCGCCACCCAGCGTTCTAGCTTTCGAAGGCTTCACTTCATCCGTTAGATCGATGGTAGCGGACGCCTTCCGCTTCCCTTTCGCACCCACCGGGGAAATGTGGGTTTCGAGCGCATTAATGGGTACATCCAGATCCATTGCGACGTCAGCATGGCGTGACCAGCT
>QFEU01022017.1:0-23009 GCA_003316345.1 Tricholoma terreum
ATTTCTAATAGAAATGAACGCAAACCGTCATTCCACAACTTAAAGTTGTGATCGGCGGCGCTGGTCGTTAACCTCATTTTCTACTTTTATTCATGACAATCGTGACAGTGGAAGGAATGCTTTCTCTCTCTTTGAATGATGAATCGAGCAAGTAAGTATCAAACGCTCGTACATTGGTGGCTTCAACCTCAGCTAAGCCTCTACCCGGGAGATCGGGGCACTGTTTTCTTGGAATCCTCCTCATCCTGATCCCGCCCCATTACCACCTGGAAAGAAACCATCAACCAACACCTATCTATCCACCTGCTGTTTACGACAAACGTTTTAGGTTCTTCAGCAGGTGAAGCGCCTTCCAACCCTCGTCCGGCAACTCGCGGCAAATGTCGATACAGTACTTGACGCTGCCTTGCCCCCCCTCAAGGGTTTCATCACAGCCAAAGGTGACAAGTGATATTGTCAATTTACATAAGATTATGACAGATGAGAAAGGAGTTGCCACTGGCATCGACGCTCGCTCGGCATTCTAATGCCGCGTCTTCGCAATGGCGTAGTCTGGTGGTCTGGACTATATCAAGGCCTAGCTCAAGCTATGCAATCATGGACGGACTGCTCCACTTCATCCGTAATCCGAAATCTAAATCTCAACGGGCATCAATTGTGCAGAGCATGGAGAGTGAGACACGTCGTATCTTTGAGTTGTTGAGGAAGTCTGTCTCGCATTTGGGTACAAGAGTACGTGTGCAGGTCTTGAGGAAGTAATGAGGGCGGTTCCCAACATGGCGGGCTTTTTCTGGACGTTCAACTGCGATGATAAGGCGTGCTTAGCGACCCAGAAGCATCTGAAGGAATGCGAGAAGACCGAGTGCACAGTAGTAGGACCTGACACAGAGAATAACCCGTGGATTTTTGATGTATGTTCATTCTCCCAAAACAATGATTGTCGCTTGTCATATTATGCTATAGGAAGATTCCTCGGGCACTTCTGTTGATTTACAAGATCACGACTCAGACGTGCGATTGTCTACACCTATTAGCGAGGCATCCCCTCGAACACCGCAACCGCTCAATCGATACCTCCCTTGATCAGCTGCAGCGTCAAGTTCGATGCTGCCGCCGCCAAGAACCTCAGGGCACGCGTCTCTTTCGAAGAATAAAGGGAAAGGGAAAAGGACAACTCCAAGTCGGCATCTACATCGCAGCCATCCGAGACACGATTTATCGTCAGAAGCAGCAGCTGTATAACAAGTCATAATCAAAGTCTCCTGAAGATAATTTTGTCAGCGGTGACAGCGACAGGGACGATCGAGACCATGATCAACATTCTGGAAGAGGCGATCAGGGTGGTCGTGGACATAGCGGGGGTAAAAGCGGAGGATGTCGCAGAGACGATTCCGGTGACGGTGGGCACGGGCCGGAAAAGAGAGGTCCAGCGGGAAAGAAAGAATGAAACAATAACCATCGAGGTATGTTTGCTTGGACCTTGCAAATCTCCTCACGAACCTGACTACAAACACCAGAAAATAGTTCAGGTGGCAATGTGATCCTGCTCTATCTCCGATATGACTCGCCATTTCCCACGTTCCTTCGTTCCGCTCCTCCGAATATAGAGTCTCCGACTCCTCCGCTTTCCCCTCTACCTATGATCCTGACATCTGAAATTGGGTGGGGTGCAACAGGCGTAGCCTGCCGTGGCATGGTCAAGCTGCAGGTCGCAAACGGATCTGCATCGTTGCACGTGGTTGTCAAGCTTGCTTTCGACAGGTATGCCCTCAGAGATGAATACGAAGTCCATCACCGTTTGAGGTCGAAAGGGGTTCTGGAATGTATCACGACGGTATTGGGTTTCTTCGATGACTCTGAGGGTGATCCTTGTGCCCTCGTCATGCGCTTCCTTGCGGCCTAGGTCTTGACATAAATCCCAGCAATGTACTTTAGACAATGAAATGTTATTCAAGTTCATGAGCACACTTTCAACAATACGACTAACTTACAGGCAAGAACGCGTGGGCGATGTTTGGCATAACGGCCGCTTAGTCATCATTCGACATATATCCTTAAGTATGCCCCAAGCACGCCAAGCACAACTCAAGCGCATCCCAGGAGATCCCAGGGCAGACAGAAGTTGACCCTGGAGCGCAGCAACTCGACAGGTCCATCAATGCTGCGCAGAGCCAGTTATCATCATGATACTTAGAGTGCCGATTTCAAGGTTATAACAACCCCCGTGCACCTGCCACTTTGCTGCCCCAACACCGTAACGCCATGGAGTACCCCTCACTCGTAGGAGGCTCCCCAATGCGCAAGTTTGAACTCGCCCCTTCGATCCTGTTTGCTGCACTCTATGGGCTCCTTATCCCTCTCTTCATCTACCGCCTTTGCTGTAAACGATCTAGGACTTCATTGATCTCAGGGACGATAGGACTTCTGGTCGACAAGTCAGTCTTTTGATCGGTTACAAGCTACTTGAATAACATGCGAGTCTGACGATTTGAATATTCTCAGAACGATCATGTTCTCCCTACGTGCGGTCGTCGCCCCGGATCCTGCCAGTGAATTCGAACAATCTCTGGGGCTTATGGAATACATGCAAACTACACTTGCCTTTGCTTTTTTGGGCTTGATCGTGGATCTCGCCGGCTTATTACGCTGTGTCCTGGTCAATTCGACATACCCCGATGACAAAAATGAACTTGAATCAAAATCAAATGCGTCCGAACTCATCACTGAATACAAAACCTCTTGGAAGGGAACGCATGACTCAGAAGCATCACTTTCCAGAGAAAAAACCTTCACGATCTCTCACATCGAAAGTTTGGCCGGACAACGTCCAGACCAACCCCGTCGTCGGTTTTGGTTTAGGCGTATGAACGATGTCATAGTGGCTCTCTATGCCGTTGCATTGGCGACCGGCATCGCTGGTAATGTCCTTCTGATAGTGCAACGCGACAACGCGAAGAAAACCCGTGTCAATCAAGCCCTCCGGTAAATCCTGTTTCACCCTATATCATTGGTCGTAAGCTAAATGGGTTCTTGTCAGGTGCGTAAGCTCCGCCATTGCGCTGTTACTCGCGCTTTCCATATGCGGTGTCGCGGCCTGGGCAAGGCAAAGAAACCACCGAGTCAACAAGCCGGCTGTTTCATACATTGCCCTTCTCACTCCACTCCTGGTCAGTCTCGAATTTTCTTCTGTTCTACCAAAAGCACTGACCTTGAGATGTCAGGCTATCATAGCTGTTTACCGCCTTGTAGTCATGCAGAGCACCACCCTTGCTTATGAATATCCTGGACCAGGATCGTATAACTCTGTTGGGGCGAAAGCCGTGTTCTACACACTACATATACTCCCCGAGTGGACGGTTAGCGTCATATTGGGCGTCCTCAATGTGAGACAGACTTTCAACACGGGTCCAAATGGTGATGACAAGTGGTGGGATGAGACGCCGAAAGAGAAAGAGAAACGGGAGAAGAAAGAGGAAAAGAAACGGGAGAAGAAAGAGAAAAAGAAACGGGAGGAAGAACTTTTGAAAACAGCTGGACATGGCACTAGATGGTGGAGGTACCGGTTTAGGTGTCGGTTTTGTTAGTCTAATTGAACGTATGTATATCAGTCTTTTTCATACCACTTCCGATAACCCTTCCATGTAATTTGAAGTGTATTCATCACATATGTAGAGCATTAAGTTCGAATATATAAATGACAGAGTTCTTCCACGACCACTTCATCTTTGGTGTCTGAGACGGATCTGGGTGACGGAGAGAAAGGGGAGGAACTAGAGTATTGTCAGGACGGAATCCTCTCAGCTCTGCGGTGTGATGTCTTTCCGGCAGGATCTCGTTACCAGTGTTCCAGCGTTGATCGACGGCAGTTCCTGTGTTGCTGAGAGCTCGAAGAGATTGGATGACCTTGCGGGGGCGATGTTGATTTGGAGCGTAAGTTCGGGAAGGTCGAGGTGTCATCTAATCCATTCTATATCCACTGAAGAAGGTCAAAACGAGGAGCAATCCTAGGTAGCATTGCTCCCCCAATAAGCTCATAGACGGCTAGCGTGTAGTCTCTACAGTTAGAGCTTCCTAGACCTTCGGAGTTAACGTTGGAACGCGACTGTCTAGCTGGAAATAGATCTTTCGGATCTGTCAATTCGGGCCTTATGTTGAGAGGATGATGATTGAAATATTGACGTTATTCTGAGTCTCTCTCGTCAATCTCAGTCAAGTTCACCTTCCAATATTCAATACGGCTACAGAGTCGCTGGCCTTTGGCTCATCACAATCGTTTCTGGATACTGGAAGAAAATGCTCTCTCCTTCAACGATGAATCGAGTAAGGATTTGATAACGATCTATTTCCTTACGCTTAAAGCTTTAGCCATGCCAAGCACAACCCAGGACAAAGGTCACTGCAGTTATATGAGGGATCGGTCACAGGTCGACAGCTTGACAGCGTCAAGGCTGTGCGGAGCCAAATGTCCATACTACATAGTATGATACTGTGGGGTGTCAATAAGTTCGACTTGAATGCCGTGCGTCCGCCACGATTACAGCTTTGAGACGCCATGGAGTTCCCCTCACTCGTAGGAGGCTTTTCAATGCGCAAGTTCGATCTCGCCCCTTCGATCTTGTTTACTACACTGTATGGACTCCTTATCCCTCTCTGCATCTACCGCCTTTGTCGCAAACGATCTAGGACCGCAGTGCTCTCGGGGACGATGGGGTTTATCATCGAAAAGTCAGTCCTCCGATCGATTTATAACCTACATGCATCGACAATGACGGTCTCAATGTTCGTAGACCGATTATGCTTTCCCTACGTGCAGTCGTCGCTACGGGTCCTGCCAGTGAACAATCTCCGGGACTTATGGAATACATGCAATCTACACTGGCTCTTGGCTTTTTGGCCATGATCCTGGATCTCGCCAACTTATTACGCTGTGTACTGGTCAATTCAACATATCCCGATGACAAAAATGAACTTGAATTGAAACCAAATGCGTCCGAACTCATCACCGAACAGAAGTCCTCTTGGATGGGAACATACGACTCAGAAGCATCACTTTCCAGAGAAAAAACGTTCATGACCTCCCGCACAGAAAATCTACGTCCAGACGAACCCCGCCGTCGATTCTGGTTTAGACGCATGAATGATGTCATGACGGCTTTCTATGCCGTTGCATTTGCGACCGGCATCGCTGGTAATGCTCTCCTGATAGACCAACGCGATAGTGCGAAGAATACCCGTGTCAATCAAGCCCTCCGGTATTTTTTTTTCACCACATGAAATAAGTCGTAAGTTGACCGAATTCTTGTCAGAGTCGTAAGCTCCGCTATTGCACTGTCAATCGCGCTTGCCATATGCGGTGCCGCGACCTGGGCAAGACAAAAATATCACCGAGTCAACAAGCTGGCCATAACGTACCTTGTCTTTCTCAGTCTACTCCTGGTCAGTCTCCACTTGTATTATGTTGTTGCAACAGCACTGACATTGAGATGTCAGGCTATCCCAGGTGTTTACCGCCTAGTAGTCATGCAAAGCACCACCCTCGCCTATGAATCTTCTGGACCAGGATCACATAACTCGGCTGGCGCGAAAGCTGCGTTCTACACATTACATGTACTCCCCGAGTGGACAGTTAGTGTCATATTAAGCGTCCTCAATGTGAGACAGACTTTCAACACGGGTCCAAATGGTGATGACAGGTGGTGGGATGAGACGCCGAAAGAGAAAGAGAAACGGGAGAAGAAAGAAGAAAAGAAACGGGAGAAAGAACTTTTGAAGGCAGCTGGACAGGGCACTAGACGGTGGAGGTGTGACAGGTGTTGGTTTTTTTAGTCTAATTGAACGTATGTACATCAGCCTTTCTCGTGCCACTTCCGATAGCTCTTTCATGTAATTTCAGGTGTATTCATCTCGCCTCCACTGCCGTTTGATGAATGCTTATCTTCGGGGATTTATTGACATCATTCTCGTCGAGTGAGAGATCCCCAATCATTCAAAGGGCCAATGTCGTCAAAAGGTCGAGAGGGTGTATAGTAATACATGTAAATTGAATATCTCTTCTTATATTTATTGCCACTTGCACTAGTAAAGAGTGAAACACCGGCCCTCTCGACAGCCACAGGAATAAGGGTTGTAGCCAGATCTTTTTCCAAGGGTGAAAAGCGGGAATCTGATTTTATAATGCATATCATGATAGTCATCAGGAAAATGGAAATTTCCCGTAGATTGGCTTTGTTTATACAGCCGCAATAGGTTCCGTTGGTAAACGTAACGCTGGTGGGCTGCTTCATGGGTTACTGTAGGTCGAGTTTGTTACAAAGGACAAGCTAAAATTGTGTATCCTATGATGTTTATAAAGAAGCAGTGATATTAGTGCTACAAGCTGAAAGATGATGTTTATGCTGATGCCGGGTGCCTAGGCTAGGTGGATGTATGTGTTTAATGTGAAGCTTCGACACTTCTCAAGGGTGTCGTCCCGTGTCCACATTCCAGAGGAGCCATATCTAGTACCGAACTTTGGTGAGAGATGACAATCAGACACAATGTCCTCCAACCGGATGATATCGGAAACTGGCCCACGGCCCCGTGAGGGTATAACTCTAACTTGTTCCCTGGGGGACTCTGGAGGATCGTACCTTAGACTACGCCGTTCAGAATGATACGACAAAGCGAAAACACAACAATCAACCCCACATCCCAGGATCTCGTGAAACCTTTGATCATCGCAACAGCCCAGATATTCGCGAAAATATCAGGGGGGAATGGACACACTCCGAAGGCAAAGAACCCTACGGAGCATAGGACTCGGAGCAGCATCGCGTGAAGGTGCACTTCCCGCCTGTGAAACTTGTACCTGCCTTTCTCCAGAGCTGCCCCCAATAGGTAGGGGTAGGACTCATGTCAAGTGATTGAGAGATCTTTTGTACTGAACTTTTCAGGGTACTTGGTTGCGACCTGACAAGGTGGCCCAGCCTCTTTACAATGAGCAAAAATGGGGTATAATTACAGGGCATGGGATGGAGTAAGATTAGTCCGTTAGTGTTTCCTATCAACCTCAGTTCAGTCACGTTGATTTGAAGAGGCCCGCGTCACTCATACCTGCGTGCAGTCAACATCTTCTACTATCTGCGTTTCCTCCAATGCCGACTCATCCTGATCCCCATGCTGACTTGTCTCCACAAGCGTACGGGCATCCGACATCATTACATCGGTCGCTTGCGAATCTGAATTCTGTGTTGTGCTGACTTCAACCTGCGATGCAACTGGGGTGCTGTCGACACCAGCCTTCTTCTTGCCAAACGGATTCTTTTGCTTGTTTTTGTCTTTTGCTTGGGCGGGCATCATGCCCAAGAGTGTCGCCTGACGCGATCCAGTACTTGTCTTCTCCCTTTCCTTGCCATTGGACTTAGTGAGCGGTCCTATATAAGATGACGTGATCAGCTATTGGGTTAGGGCGACCCGAAAAAAGAAAGTCGAACGTTTGGATTTACTCCCGCTATCCTCATCTACACCATCAATCTTCTCAAAAAAGCTCTCGCTTTTCTGTATCGTCTTATTAGACTCTGGCTTCCGCGCGAACGGATTTCGTGTGTTCTCAGCGCCCGCCTTACGCGCAAAGGGATTAGTTTCTGTACACAACACTGTCAGGTAGAACAAAAAATCAATGGAAATATTCATCGCTTACTCTGCTTCAAGGGAGGAGGCGCCATCGGCAAGCTGGAATTTGAACCGAAAACATCATCATCATCGACCTCTAGTCGTTTTCTTTTGCCCTCCCCGGATGCGGAACTCGGAGAATCCGTTACCTGGGTCTCATTCTGCACCGACTGAGAAGGCACAGGTGGTAGCACGGACCTATACCTCGTAGTTTCAATGACAGGTACGGTCACTCGCGCCATACCCGGCCTCTCAATCGCAGGTGGCGGACGCACATCACCCAACAAATCGACCTTGCCGCCTCCGTAGCCTTGCGCCTGCACTTGCCGTAGTGGCAGGTCAGGCTTCATCCACCGCCTCCGCTTATCCCTCATCACCACAAGCCGATCCTCGTCTTCCTGGCGCTCTGCCTTTAGTATCTCCACCTTTTCTCGGAACCCAGGGAGGTGGTAGAAGTCTGCAATCTTCACGGCGGCATCGAAGGAGGTGAGTTGGTGCAAGAGCTTGCTGAGCTCGACAGCACGTGGGATGTTGTCGGCCTTGCATGCACCTTGGATGAGGATGATGAATTCCTTGTCCATTGCACGTTCACGGGCAATGATGGAATCTGTTGTGAGCTCTTCATCAAGGAGGTCGAGTGCTGTCTGGATATGGAGGAGTTCACGCTCAATTCTGGAGATGATGTCAATTTGTATGTTCTGAACCAAGAAAAGGGATGGTTTACGCACTGTTCTTCCCTCGGTTCTTCATTGCGAAATGGCATCCGCATAGATAGTTCCTGGATCAGTGGTCGTGGAAATCCGGGATGCTCTTGCCTTCCCTTTCACAACAAAACCTCATTAAATTTTGACGCATGTGGACGTAAAACAAAATACCTTCAGGATCAGGCACATGAACATGTTCTCCGTGATCCCGACAGGCCAGTATGACTCGTCTTTCCCTTTTCTTCGCTCCAGGAGGTTTGTGTCCATGATACGCGCCCAAGACGCGTGGTGCGGTATTCGAAATTTAGTTAGGACATGGACATAACCTGCACTGTCGTAGATCACTGGGGCCTGATTGAAAGCACGAGAGGACATAAGATTATATGCACGAGTAAGCAGGGGGAAAGAGACCTACCCCCTGGTCAGTCAATCCAACCCACTTTAGTACGTGACCCTTCATAACTGGTAGTACATCCCGCTGCCGCACACTGAAATCCTCAAAATTCAACATCGTGTATGTCAAATTCTGTGAACCTATTCCACCAGAAATGCAGTCAGAACTCGTATCCCACTCTCCATTTACTGCTTACCGTCGATAGTTGTCGCCCCAGCTCTATGCACCACAAACACCCATTCGGGCGCCGCAACCATGGACACAAAATCTGCACCCAAACCCACAATCCGCCTCTCGCGTCCTGTTCCACTCAAAAATGTCAAGTCGCCCTCACTCGTCGCAACCACCACGTTCCCATAACCCTGCAAGGTGCCATCCTCCGAGGAACGCGGGAGGGGAAGACCACCAGCAGCAACACCAAGGACTTTGCTACCCTTCCGTGAGAGTGTATATGTCCACTCAACTGATGTCCCCCAGGATGTGTAGGGCCGGTAGGAGACTTGCGCGGGGTGGTCGGATTCTGGAGGGCATGCGAAGACGGCCCCACGTTCGCCTGAATATTTTGTATGTCAGCGTCACCGGTCGCGGGCTGGGGGTGGGAATGGGAATGTACCTAGATAGCCAAGGTCATATTTGTATCGGTCAGTAAAGTGATATCCTTTCCGTGCGGAACGGTCGAAGAATTCGACATTCACGATATGGTGTGTGTCTTGGTCCGTCACTTCGATGACACCCAGTGTATTGTAAGCTGGGCGTTAGTCCGTTAGCTTTACAACCAGGATACTATTGATAGAGATGCACACACCAAGATACCGCTTACGATTCTCCATCGGTGTCGAGCCAGGTTGGAATGGTAGTTGTGCCTTTGTGATACTAACTGCACGCCGTAAAGAAATTCAATAAGCCAGCACCTAGATCATCAACAGAAAGCAGACAAAACACCCACCCATCTCCTTGACATAGCCTCCCCTCTCCCTCCCGCCCCCGTCCACACCACCATTCATAGCTCCACCACCGATATCATCAATGATCCAATCATCGTCCATATCTCCCAGCTTAGGTCCTGTATCACCATCCAGATCTGCATCCAAGTCCACGTCCCCCAAACCGATACCCAAACTCGCATCACCCCTTCCCGACAGGAGGTCGTCCCCAAACAGATTGGGCCCCGTCTTTGGTTTTGTCTGCACCGGCGCAGCCGCATTCGTCGCGATGGAGCTCTTGACAGGGTCCGGGAAAGTGCTGGGGACTGGGTTGAACCACCGGCTGAAAATACCTTCCGTGTCTGTCCAGGCGAGAAGATTCTCGCGTGGAGAGAAGGCGAGTTGAGTTATCGTACTTCCTGGAGTTCCTACGTGGCTGGAACAAGAAGAATGACACTCTCAATCAGAATCAGTGGGGGTGCCGTGCAATATCCGTACCTAGCGATTATCCTGCGCGTTTGTGTGGACCAGATGTAAACTTTTGAACGGCAGGCGGAGGCAAGGTAGACGCCGTTGGTGGAGAGGGCGAGCGCTGTAATAGCTCCGGTGACATCTTTGTCGGATAAAGTAGATGTCTTTGACCAATCAGATCTGGATATGATTACGATCTCTGTGGAATGGACCATGAGTTCGATACTGAAGGAGAAATTACACGAATGTTTACCATGAGCTCGTGAAGCAATAAAAAAATGTTGGCCCGATGTATGCCATACAGCAGAACAGTCGTATGCAAATTCAGGAGATCTACAAGGATACTCATTGACTCGTAGTTCATGGTTCAGAGATGGAAGGACTTACTCCGAGTCAGAAACGGCTGGTATGATACCTTCAATGGTAGACTCGGGTTTTGGTTCATCTCTTGACACATCCCAAGCTATGATTTTGCCATCTATCCCACACGTTGTCTGACAGCTCCAATTAGTCAGTAGCAGGTAAAACGCATAGGCATAGACACACCAGGATTGGGGCCGATGGATGCCAGGTTACCCTCCTCACACCCCCCTCATGTCCTCTCAACAAGCAGACCTTCATTATATCTTCCAGGTCGACGATTTTGACGGAAAACTCGCTAAACACCTTTGTTAGAATGTGTACGACACGCTCTAATCGAATAACTAAACTTACTCAGAAGCTACTGCCACCCTCTTACCCTTCGGATCGATGGCGACGCATCTGATTGGTACCGCATTCGCACTTGTCACCATCCCCAGCATCTCGCCTCTGTCTTTCGCATACCGTCGAACCTCGGCGTCTTCACTACCAGAAAGCCAACAGTCGCTCTATGGACACTTCAAGAATGCTTCTTCGTGTCATGAGTGGCTAAAGTAGACATACCGTCGCTGAGACAGATGACACTGCCCCATCTGCTTCAGCCGCAGTTTCTGGTTCTTGCTCTGCTCCCTCGTCGATCTTCCATATGCGAACGATGCAGTCCTGTCCACCAGTGAACGCGCGTCTATGGTGATGTGAGCAACCGTCTGGTACATTAGATAGAAAACATACGATCCGTCTTTGGAGAAGGTCAAGGATGTATGGCCTGGTCCATGGGATGAGCTTGTAACGAGCTTCGACATCGTCGACCGTAACCACTTCGCGTTTGTCACGCGATGTCACGCGTTCGTGACATATTGCGAAACTTGGAATTACACTACTGGTTCATTTCACACTCAGTGCCATAGATCCCTCGACTGTGCCGAACACATGAGCGTTTCACATTATTGCACTCAGGCTTATTAGGATTGTCAATTTCCACACTCTTACTGCTGAATGCCGACTCGCTCAACAAGTACGCTCTCAGTTGAGTGCGAACCTCGAACAGTCCATAATAGCCAAGGCGCTTCTTCGACAATACGCCCTGGATTTTAAGCTCGCCACTTCGACTTACACCTCAATCGGCCCAGGTTTTCATGGCAAAGAGGTCGCAAACGATGTCCGTTTGAATTAAAACTCGAGCGCCCAACAGTTTTGAGGTACGAGGTGAAAGTCTCATATCATCTTTGTAGTCACGACTCGATAGCCAGCTCGACGTTCACTGGGTCCACCTCCTGGCCTACAGGGATAGAAGGAAGTACCGTTGCCCTCCAGGGTCATGGTCTATTTTCCATTTTGGATTTTGAAAAAATTATAAATCAGTCCGGTGGTGGGGGTCCTACTGTATCATGGCACTCCGTTACACCACAGTGTTACAGGGTGGTAGTATTATGTAATCGATGTACGGCGCGTACTAGTAAGGGATGCCAGTACTCTATCTCCTTCGTTCTACATTAACACATTAACTGCATATGCATAGAATGACTGCATGCTATCATTTCCACTTTGATTGCCCTATTGAATCTAGTAGAATACTATCTTTTTGAGGTGAGGACAAAGGAATATTGTACACCTATGTAGGGGACTCTCCCTTGATGTGGAGACCTGAAAAATTTACATCTATATACACAAGAGGCTAGTGCAATAGGTAAATGGCATTGACTACAAATGGGGAAAAGCAAAAATGGGGGGGATGGGGAAAGAGGGTACCCTCTTCTGAGCTGGCAAGTGGACCAGGATCAAAATCATGCAGCTTGGGAGGTGGAAGGATGCCATGTGGTGTGGTATATGGGTTAGTGACAGAGCCTATGGTCCCAGGGGGTGGATGTCAAATCATGTGTGAGTCATGGTGCTGTCCTGTACCTTCCTGTGCATGAATTAGGGCCTACCGTGGATATCCATTTGCAATTTATGGATAATTGATTTTCTGGTCCAATTTTGAGATTCATGCTATGGTGCTTGATAGTAAGATGAAAATATATAATGTTCATGTTTGTGTGAAATGAATAAGTATAATATTGAAATTTGAGGCCTACAGGTGAGAATGGATGGAATGGATGGCATTTTATCCATAAAACTGCCATCCATGCATCCATTTACATCTGCCATCAGCTGTTCTTTGGCTATAGGTAAAAGGCTTTGTGAGAGCATACATATACATGTTGTCCTTCATGTTGCATAATAGCTATATCAGATATTGGGATTTGAGCTCACATGATGCACTTTTTAGCAGAGACTCAATTATCCACTTCCATCCACGGTAGTCCCTAGCATGAATACAGCTGCAAACCAAGTTACAGGGACCTTGTGAACAATAGGAAACACCTGTATACTGCACTATAAGCACAAGAATAGTCAGAAAAGTGAACTATGGGTCAGGAGGTGGAATACCCACTGTAAGATATCTGTGGTGCAGAAACGTTCACTTTCTTCATTTTCCAGGTCTATAGTCAAAGTAAACAAAAGGTGGGTATGTCTATAGGATTGGACTGAGGTCCTGGCCCACAGGACAAGGATTTACCCCAAAAAATAGTGAATTGCACTCACAACATATTCCATTCTTACTCCTTCTGCTTATAGTTTCTCCCAATCAATTGGAGGCTCAATATAGACTCACCCAATGATTCTTAGCTATGTTAGAGCCCTTCATGTAGTATGTGTAAAGTCAGAATTGAAGATGAGAGTAATTGACTAGGGGTCAATCCTTGTTCTGTGGGCCAGCACCTTGGTCCCATCCCATTAGATATACTCACCTTTCATTCTATTTGTCTAAAGACCTGGACAATGACTTGGAAGAAAGCAAACATGTCTGCTCCACAGATCTCACACAGTGTGTACTCCTCCTAACCACTAGTTCACTTTTCTGACTCTATTATCCTTTCTAGCTCTTATTGTAAGCGTTCCCCATCATATATATGGTCTCTTTGACACCTTTGCAGCATGCACTTACACACAGGGAAGCACAGGACAGCACTAGTAAGTCACCACCACCCACACATGATTTGACATCCATCTACCAGCTCCCTGGTCTCCATACTCCATATTGAACTCTACATAGCACCCCTACACTTCTCAGGCCCACACTTTTTGTCCTGCCAGCTTGCACAAGAGGTATACTCTCTCCTTCCATTTTTGCATTTCCCACTGTAGCCATTTCTTTTGCTATCCCTATCATGTATAGATACTTGAACATGATTTTAGCATGGAAATCAAGGGAGAGCATCATATTTGAGTGCACTACCCCCTCACTCCCACCTCAAATTGAAGGTAGTGCTCTACCAAGTTTATTAGGGCAGTAAAAGCAGAAAGGATAGCATGTAATCATCCTATATACATATGTAGTTGATGTGTACAAAATAACTAAGGAAAAGGGACCAGAATGAAGGAACTAACATGCTCGCTGTTGCAGACGACGTGGACAAGCTTAGCCGACATGATGGGAGACGCCTGGGACGGTGACTGACAGCTTTGATGGTTGGCACTAGTAGGCGTTACGTGGGCTGATATCTGTTGAAACTTGACGCTTCTGGGAATCCGACAGTTTCATGTCAGTGTCACACCTTACGAAGCATGGACCCCAACCTAGCCTTGATCAAAAATTAGAAATCAAAAATCAAAAACAGACCATGACCCTGGAGGGCAACCGTAAGGAAGGAATCACGAGACCGCAATATGCCGCACGAATGCCATACCGGTCAGATTTGGAGCTAATCCTCCATCTCGACCCTGATTTCTCGGAACCTTGTTGTTATGGCGACGTATCTATCGTTCACCTGAGTTCACCTGAATTCACGTTCTCAAGTTCTGTTGCCGCGTCCGACACCCGTACAAAAGGCGAGACTCACATGTCAGATTTATCGGGCCTTATCTACTCTCGCCGCCCCATTTGGTCCCACATCATGTACGTATCATTCGTGGCGTCCCCTATTCCATCATCTAATCTCTCCATTATAAGTACAGAACTTGTTCAACATTACCCGAAATGTGAGCCGAAGGCACCGCAATATAGCGCAATATCCTTTGACCACTGTTCGGTCCTTCACTTGATACTTGGGTTCTAACTCCGCAAAGCACGACGGGCTTCAATTGACTTGTCCCCATAACGATAGGCATGGCTTATTCTTTGGAGAAGGGAGCCTACATACGTGGCTTATTTCATTGAATAATCAACCAAGGGCCTCGTCTACCGAACAATACACGCACAATATAAAATCTTGGCGTGTAAGGTACAGTATATATCATGTCAAGAGCACTCGTAAGTTACACTAGACTCAATCGCAGCTGTTCCTCATCGGGACTACGCGGGAATTATACTCCTTCCTTTCTTCCTTCCGTTAGTTCGGTCCTACCCGTGACACCTGCCACCCCAAACCAACTCTGGCCAGCTCTGGCCGTTCTCGAGTTCAATGCAATGAACGTTGCATGAACGCTTGCCCCGTCGTCGGTAATCAGCTACCCAGTCATAGAAGAGTCTCATCAGTGAGATGCCCGTGCGAGGAGCGCGGACTTCAACCTCTTTAGTGCCCGAGCGTCTCTCCCAGTCTTTGTCCCTGATCACCATATCACGATCTACAAACGATGATCTCGGTATCATTTCATGACTTTCGGCACAAGATAGGGAATTGGATCACAGCATGAGCGCTCGAAGGTGATATATATATATATGGCTGGTCCCCAGTTACGAGTTCCCAGATACCCTGTTGTTGCTGTAACCTATTTCCAAGCATATGTGAAGTCTCACAATGCTCGATCCACAATCCTTCGCATACGTTTCCTCGACCACGAGTCTGAATCCCTCTAGCAAGCAGTCCACCACGGACCTCTTCCCATACCCACTTTTCTACCTCATATGCGCGTCCTTCTGTATCTCGATGGCTGCCCTGATCTTTGGCACCCTCATACTTAGCACCTCCCCGCTCCTCTGGGTTTTCCCTCCCGTATTCGCCCTAACCCTTCTCTATCACGCCGTCATCACCATCATCTCCAACGGCGAGTCGCCAGGATCCTTACGCCTCTTCTCTCGAGCCAGCGTCATAGCCCCCTATGTGCTCGCCGCACTCTGGACCGCTGTGTCCGGGATCGCTGTAGCTGTCAATGTCCTCATTCACTTGGGAAAGCTCGAGGCGTCGAAAGGACCGTGGGGTGCAGTCGTTCCGTGCATATTCTCTTTCATCGAGGTTATCATTATCACGTTCATCGCTGTTCTCATGCAAAAAGAGCGGAAGCGGATACTGTACGCTGACAAGTGGAAGTGGCGGGCTGGTCATGACGCGTCCAAGTCATCCCAATGGAGGTGTGCATCATCTGTCGCTTGCTTGTTGGGCCTGAATCTCTAATATAATTGACAGTATCGCCACTTGATTTCTTCCATGGATACAACCGACACCAACTTCATTATTCACTCATTTTTAACCACTTGATTTGATACCCAGGATGGTACTCAAACAGTGCTTGTGATATATGTATCAGTATGTATTTCTAGACCAGAAAATGTACAACACGTAAAATATTCCTTAGCACAGGTGCAAAGGCGGGGGGGCCTGCTTGATTATTCATTTTTATATAGTAGTAAAATGTGAGCCCAAAGTAATCTGCTACTGCTCAATCATGGATGTGCAGCACCCCGAACTCATCTTCCTCATCGCCGTCGCTGTCCTCTGCAGTGCCGCCTGACACCTTACTCTCCTTGGCCAACCCAGACCCAGCTTCGTTGCTAGTTTTCAGCTCTGCCACGCCACCGTTTCGCCCTCCGTCCCCCTTCTCCTTGTCTGTGCCCATCTCATCTCCCAAGACGACAGGCACACCCGATGTGAACGACTCCGTGAGTGAGCTGACAGTCGTGACAGCCATATCCAACACTGCCTCGACCCTTTTCCTCAAGGCCTCATTTGTACTTGATACGCTCTGTTACGCAAATTAGAATCGAGCGGTGGTCGGAAGGGATCAACAAATAAAGAACGAACAGAAAAAAAATGAGGAATCAAAAAATGACATACCAACGACAGCAAATTGATCCTCGCATCCGCCTCATCCAACCTCACGACCAGCGATGGGTCATGCTGTTCATCCTCGCCCTGCTCGAGTTCTTCCACGTTGTCTCCCCCTGGCATGTGTAACTCTACTTCCCCGAAGTGTGCCTCGAGGAACATGGCAAGCCGTTGTATGCGTGTCACTGAGGACGTCGCGCCATCTGTGTCTGCATGAGGGTGGGCATGGTGGTGATCATGAGAATGAGAATGATGTTGCGTCGTAACTGTTTCACAGAAACATCAGCCAAACGAACGGATGATCGTTGAGAAAGATAGAAAGATGGATGGATGGGAAAAGAGTAAAATGCAGTGAGCAACACACGTTTGACGGAGGCAGGGCTCTTATCAATCCCCGTGATAAGCGCCAGTGTCGAGTCTGCAATCATATCGTTGCTGGCGCTCGAGTCCCACTCCAGTGTCAGCTCATGTTCGTTCGTATGCTTCACATCCACCGCGCTCATAACCTGCAATAACAAGAAGCCCCTCAACGACTACGCCTAAGAATAGATGTACAACAAACCACATACCCGCATCGTTGGCACTCCATCCTTATCCATCCCTTCCTCAACAGTCCCAAACATACCCTCCAGATGCCAGCGTACCAGATCCCACCGTACGCCCAGCATAATCTTCTGCCTCTGTGTAACCGTACACGTCGACAATCCCGCAAAATCCCGGAGATCTCGCGGGTCAAGGAGTGTATAAGAATAATCTTTCGCGACGAGCAGCCCGGAGAGCACGTCCCCCGTCTCGGGGTGTTTTTCTGCAAGTGTCCCAATAGCCTGAATGAAGGATTATTTTGATATATTTGCTGAATACGAAGGGAGGACTTACTTTTGCAACACGTTCTCCACGGAAGGAAAGGTTCAGTGTCTCCAAGTTCCGCGGCGTGTGGATTTTCACGTCCTCGTCGCGCTCTTTATACCGAGATGTCATGGCTGCACGTAGACGACCCATGGCTGTCTGTTCTCCGTGTACCAAGACCTAATTTATCATTCTCAGAAATGGAAAGGAAAGGAAGAATTGAAGAGCGTACGACGTGTTGCGCCTTGACAGCCTCGATGAACTCGGAATTCTGGGAGTAGTCCACGTGTGCGCTGAACGAGATGTATTCAACAGAGATCTTGCGTGGGATGGTGGTTCCCTTCAGGGAAGTGAACTCTTCCGGTTCAGTCATTATGTCCTGTTAGGATATCCGTAAGCTCAGAGTTCACGCTCTTGACAGCGAGGGAAATGGACAGAATGGAAAGAACTATGAATCTGAAGAGTCAGGCAGGGGAGAAAACAGATGTCCATTGTTGCATGTCGCATGTTATGTACAAGGAATGATAGATATGCACTACAAAGCCACTTGGCACTCACCCTAGCCAGTGTCCCCTCGATCGAGTATCCAGTGATGATAAGGCCGTTCCGTGCGTCGGGAGCCCAGAGTTCGAACAGCTCTCTGCTAGGTCCGACCTGCATGAAACCAGGGCTGGCAAGGACGACGCACGGCGGACCTTCGGCAATCTTTTTCTCCCATCCTCGCATCTGGGGAACGTGAGATATGTGTCTGCAGAAAGGCGTAGTCAGGTAATGTACACGTGGTCGGAAGAACGCGTACTTGAAGACGAACGGATTATCTCGTCGTGCAAATCTCGACCTGATATTGGAGTTCATCGTATGGATGTATGTTTGATAAACGGCCATGCACTTCCTCGCAAGACTGGACGCATAATAGATCGGCACATTATGAAGGTCAGGATGATTTTTCCAATATTCGTCCAGCACCAACAAGAGTTCCTGCGCACGACCCAATGCAAAGGCGGGAAGAAGAACATGGCCTCCTCTCCGGATGATCGAGTGCACGAGGCCAGTGAATCGCGCCTCCTTCTCGTCCCTCGGCTCTCCGCTCTGGACACCGTATGTACTCTCGACTATAAGCACGTCCGGTCGTATTGGCGGTAGTTCGGCTTTCACAAGGTGCCGGTCTTCCTCTCTGGAATAGTCGCCTGTGTAGAGGATTTTGAGGCCAGCAATGTCAATGAGGAACATGCATGCCCCGAGGACATGGCCGGCATGATATGGAGTGAAGGAGACGCCGGGGCATATGGTAATTAGTTGATGGGCGGAGACTGGGATGATTGATGCTAGTGACATTGTCATGTCTAGGGGCGTGAAGAGGGCGTCCGATGTTGAGGATCTAGGGTACAGGTAAGAGGGAAATGAAGCAGGAGGAAAACAAGAGACTGGCCCCATTCGAACATAGTCCTGCATCATGAACTTGTAAACGGCCTTGGTCGGATGAGTCATGTACACTTTGCCCTTGCCATCTTTGAAGTTTGTCTGGGGGTGATGAGACGTTGATACAGCTTCAAACCAGGGAAAGACTGACTTTTTCTGTAATGTACGTCAAAGAAGCAGCATGATCCAGATGGAAACTAGAAGCAAAGTGAGTTTAGAGATGCAGAACAGCAAGCGAAGGAGGCACTGTGTGATCAAAATGGCATCTACTGTGCTCCAGTCCAACTCGTCGATGAATGGAAGGGACGCCATGCCATTGTAGGCTGGATGGACCCCTGCATCGCAGACAATGGTGCGTCCACGATACTGCAGCACACAGCACGAGCGTCCGACTTCCTGACCCGCCCCCAGGAGTGTTACGCTCAATGTTGGTGCATCAGACATGGAGATATCAACAACGCCAAATTCGGTAACTGTCGGTGATACCGTTCGCTTTTTCTTTCTTCCGTATCGATGATGAATTAGTCTAAATTGGTACACAGGGTTAACCTTGATATAATGCAAAGGCGAAGACTTCTCCAGCACGTCTCATGCCCACGACTCAAGTGTACAACCTTCAGCAGATCGCCTGGGATGCGAACCACACCGCTTACTTCGCAGGTGCGTAAAATGTCTTGTCGAATACTCCGTATCTTACAGAGATTCATGAAAGTGGCGGCATGGTCCCTGATGGTGTGCGTATCCACATCCTGAGATGACGACGACGCTCACGGTGTTGGTTGTTTAGATATGACCATCTCCTCACGATTCTGGACGAAGTATGTGACTGGATTTGTTTTGGAGATATGGGGCTGACTGAAGTCCAAGGTTGATTTAGTATGGAATATGAGTTCATGGCGTTTCGGCAAGGTAGTCTATGTAAGTCCATTCATCTCTGCGGCGTCATATCGTCAGTGAGAAGCTGATCTCTTATATTACACAGATCTGGGTGCGGTCACAACGTTGCTTTTCTATGTGATTTATATTCTAACCTTCAACATCATCTAGAATCGCTATTTTGCCCTTGCGACCGTGACGTACGTCGTTTGTCTCCTTCTGCGAAGGCCGTCATAGGATCTTACCCTATAACCAGCTTCGGTGCCTACAGTGCGTTCTGAACTGCACATGTGTCTTGGTGTCACTGATAGCAAGTCCTAGTTCGACTGTTCGAAGTGAAGAGTGACGCAGTCAGTTTCCTCGCATTCATTAATAAACCGCATTTACTTGACTATCAAAGTTTGTTCCTTTGCAGACGTGAGAGGAATTATATCCCTGTGCATGCCTCGTATTGACAATGATGATAGCTGCGTCGTATACCTACAGGTGGGCTTTTGTAAATTCCAAGTTGGGCTTCATTCTGACCTTGTGCTAGGTTTTTGCAATAGCTGGCTCAACGATGGCCTGTACCGTTGATTTCATCTTGATGTTAAGGTAAACACAACCTGCGGCTCATTATTCCTTGGAGATAATTGTGAAATCCAACAGAGCATGGGTGCTGTTCAACTGTCCAAGAACTTTCCTTTATATATTTGTGCCTCTTATCATAGGTATCATCATGCACTCAGCACAGTATCGCACTCATTACTAACCACACCACAACAGTAGAACTCGCAGTTTTGTGTGTATCTCTGGTATATTGTGCACCCCGATTTCTTGACGCCTTTCCACCAGAATTTATATGAGTATCGACGCCGTCTCACAAATGTCACGTAAGCTGTCTCTTGTGATCACGATGCCCTATTATTGAACACATATCTAGCGTTTATCCATGCTGGGTGAGTTCGTCGGGGTGCTGCCATCGATACTTATCGTCATGACTTCCCCAGACCGGCAGTACCAGGCTGTTTATCCTTGGGTATGCTTTCACCATTTGATATTCTAAATGTGATATCTATACGCTACTAGTCGAGCCCGAAGTTTGGGCGCTGTATCCGCTACCACTCTTGGTGATGGTATGTATTCTGCCTTATGTACGGATATACCCATTAAATCCTTCTTGACAGGCATGCGTTTTGTTCTCTCTATCAACGTACAAATGCGGACGAACGTTATTCGAGTTTCGACGGTCAAAGGCTAAGATGCCGCTTATGAACTTGTTTCTCCGTGATGGCATATTTTGGTTTCTTGGGGTGTTCAGTGAGTCTTTTGCCGGGATTTGTTACATACCTGACGACGTGGTTTCAAAGCGGTTACCCTCCTACACTTGATCATCTGTTGGGTTTCAAGATCGACTCTGAACGAAGTGATGGCTGGGTATGTGCCCTTCGTCATCAGACTGCTACTTCTCTCATCATTCATTGCCATGGAAAGTCCGGGTCTAGCGTAACTTTCCAACCTGTGTCGAACTATATACAATGCTAAGACGTGCTGATACAGGGCCTATTCGATTATCGCAGCTCGCACACTACTAAACATCAAGACGATGGTGACACGCCAATCCGAAGAGACATTGCCATTGACAGTGCTAGCCCTGGACACTCTGCATCTCGGGACGACGAGGACAGTTAGATGATTCCCAAGACTACTTTTACAGACACTGTAAGTTGATACCACCCACGATCTGTACTTTCTGATGTAATTGTGGGGCGCCTTTTGTACAGCTGGTGGAAAAAGAATGAGCGTCTCACCCTCCTCTTCCAACGACGGAAGACTGTACTTATTATATGGCCGTCTAATACTTGCTTGACAAAGACGACATGTGTTGCTAACATTGCTTTAAAGGAAAGAGATCAGGGCTTCTTTTGTAGTGGCATAAAGAGTTAGCATCCTTGCTGTACAATTCATGTACTTACGTTAGATTGGGCGCCGATTTGTCATATAGAGGAACTTTTGGAAGAGTATATATCAAACCATCGCGACACCCTACTTGTCACATGCATCACATGCATCACAAGTACCAGAATTCCTACTGATATTTCAACTTCAGGTGAGTTATGCCCTAACCTACAATTGCAAGTTTCAAAACTCAGAAGAGCAGGCTGGAAAATTGGCCATACTTCAAATATGTTTTCCTCCGAACGGCGACCACGCAGCTTCCTCCTCGTAACCTCATCATGGAGCTAACTTACAGACTAATAGTATTTGACTCTCCCTCTATGATGCTGAACCCTCTCTTTATTTTCTCCCCCACGGTCACCAACTGACGCGTTTTCTGGACGCGTCGACGTCAGGTGATTGCTCCTCGCACTCGACTTCACTTGACTTGTCATCGGCATCAATTTCCATACCTCCATGACTTAGCTGGTACAGAAGTTCGAAGCTCCTTTGCGCAGCAGGTTATATTCGGGTTATATCGTATGATGCATGTTTGATTGACAACCTTGATCTTTGTCAACTGCCGTACTTATGCTTACTCAGACGTCCATAAGTATATAAGGGTGTTGTTGCATTCTGGAATTTGTACTAATACTCAATTGCAAGGTTGAGCATGATCACGTTATACGATATTCCTTCAGCTCTCCCGGGCAAGGCCTGGTCCCCGAATATCTGGAAGGCAAGGTGAGTCTCTGCTCAAGCTTCGTCACGGTATTTTCTAAGCCGACATTCCTTCGAGATACTCTCTTAATTTCAAAGGCATTCCATACAAGACCGAATGGGTCGAGTATCCTGACATCGAAGCCTTGTATAAGAAGATCGGTGCAAAACCGACCGCAACAAAGCCAGATGGCAGCCCATATTATACACTTCCCGTCATCAAAGACGCATCCACAGGCGCCGTCGTATCCGAATCTGCCTTGATCGCTAAATACCTTGACACCACATACCCTGACACCCCCAAGCTCTTCCCTCCGGGAACCGCGCCCTTGCAGCATGCCTTCATGGACGCCTTCAGAGGCAAACTTGATGGACTAGTTCAATTGTGTGTCTTAAAGTCAAATAGCCTTCTGAACCCGGGGAGTAGGGAGCATCAGAGGAAGATCGCACCGACATTTTTGGGGGTCGAGAAGTTGGAGGATCTTGTTCGCGATGCCGAACATGAGAAGGCACTATGGGCAACAACACGCGCCAACTTCACAAAGGTCGACGCTTGGTATCAGAAGGGAAAGGACGAGGGCCCATATTTGATGGGCAACACGATTTGTTTTGCTGATCTTGTCTTTGCTTCCTTCGCCAGCTGGCCGAAGACCATCTGGGGTGAGGACAGTACAGAGTGGCAGGATATGCTAACCTGGGATGA
>QFEU01022033.1:0-20288 GCA_003316345.1 Tricholoma terreum
ACAGTTGTTCGTTCTTCCTTCGAACTTGATTAAGCTTGAAATCAAGCACTATGCCGTGTTTACACATGAACATAGTGCCCAATATGGCGTTGTATCTATCAATGTTAATTACATCGAAGTAATGGTCCGTTTTTATGGGACCATACTCTATGTGGCTATTCACCCCATAGTTGATCTTGGATCGGCTCCCTGCCGTTCCAAGCTGTAACGGTACTTGTTCTGTCAGCTCTTGCACCTTTATTCTTGCGACGCTCGTGATCTCAGGCGATATTGTATCCGTAGTGCATTCAGAGTCCAGCAGTGTTACTGCTGGTTGTCTGTGGATCTCGACCAATGTTACGAAACATTGGTTCTCCTTTGGTTCTCTTATTGGCCAGGTCAACTTTTGACTCGACTTACGAAGCGTAATAGGATGCTTCGCTACAGGCAGTCTCATTACCTCTCCTGCTTTCATTGCTGAAAAGAGTTCATGTAACTCTAGTGCAATGATATCCTCATCATCACTGTCTGCTTCCTCGGGGTCATCAGACTCCACTAATATTGGAAACTCTCCTTTGGAGCTTTCCTTCCGAACCATTTTAGATTCGGATTCGGAATCGCTGACTTCCTGCAACAGCAGAAAGTCTTGGTCCTCGTCCTGAGGACCATAGTAATTATATTCCTTGACGATTGGCTCGTCGAAGCCCAGTTCGCTGAACACTGCGAACTTGTTGGTTGAATCAAGTAAACCTATCAAATTGATTTGCAGAGCATACATCTGCTCTGCTCTCTCTTCATGGTCCCAGTGACCATCATCGAATTCATTGAATCCAACCTCTTCTCCTTCCGAGCTGTATTGGGAGCCAACAACATCACTGTCATGTTGGTTCCATGGAGTCTGATCATTCTCATTATGATCTCCTGGTTCTTTATCTTGGTCGACAACTCTGTCATCGGCCCTTCTGTCACTATCCTCGTCTAGAATCTCTTGGGCTGCGAACATTTTTGCGCTGGGCTTACTTTTCCCGAAGTTTTTACACTTCGGGTCTTTGGCCATGTGTCCCTTCTCACCACATCCGTAACATGTCATATTAGACATGTCAGGCAGATTATTATCATCCGATGGGCGATCATGCTCTCTAGCATGACCATGCATATGCTTCCTTTCGCTGTGGTGTGTAGCATGACCATGCGTATGCTTCCTCTTGCTGTGGTGTGGAGCTGGAGGTAGATGTCATGAACTTGAACCAGCATTATGATTCGATGGTCTTGCTGGATGATCGGTTCGATCATCTGTTTTGTAACGATGTTCATTCATTGTTCATCGCATACTAGGATGGAGCCTGGGTGTAAGTACCATCGGAGGCTTGGTAGTCCTCCCTAGACGTGTGTTTGTTCCTGCGTGTCTACGATCAGTCCATTGTTTGAACTGTCTGTCGTTCTCCTCTGCCTGTTTGGCATAGTGGAGAATAGTCTCAGTTAGCGAATGTTCAGCCGAACATCCTTTGCTAATCACGAAGTTGAACATTGCCAATGGCATGTTCATCATCAACTGAGATTTGAAGGTGTAGTGATCTGGCGCTCTCACCATTCGTGTGGCATATCGCACCATCTTATAGTAGAAGGACATGATATCATCTCCTTCTCGGAATGTCACGCTCCAGAACTTGTCTGAAGTGTCACGCATTGCTGCGCGGAATACAAAACGGTCGTATAATCCCGTTATGACCTCCTTAAAGGTCCAGTATTCCTGTTGACGGTGGAAACTGTCAATATTGTCGTTAAACCATGACAATGTGTCTTCTTCCAAGTACATAGGAACATATACTATACATTCCTCATTGTATTCTGCTCCGCAAATCTTATTTACGTGGAGCCATCTCAGCAAGGTGCTAAGCCACCTTTCATACACCTCGATGTCTCCTTCACCATTGTACGACGGTGGGGTGGGCACTCATGGCCCTCCTTTTGTATTGGTTGAGTGGTTGTTTAACATGGCCACCTTTTCATTGATCATTCGGTGAAGTTTGGTATGTACAGAATGTAGATATTTACTACGTTTGGGTCGACGCTTATCCCTGTAAGAGTCTAATTCTACTGTATGGGCCCGTTGATATGGGTCCAGGAATAGTTGATCACCATTCTCCGATCTCGTCTCGGGTATGAACCGCGTCTCTCTAGCAGCTCTACGAGCATTTGATATGCTTGTTGGTGAGTGATCACCACGTTTGTGGTGAGATCTTGTCCTCTTGGCTCCGCTTATTGGAGCTGTTACTGGTGGGGTAGTTTGGGCAGACAGCATTGCTGTTTCCCTAGACCCAGGCATCACTAAAGCTGTAAACAGCTCTTCGATGTCCTCTTCTTCATCGGAGGATGTTGTTTCTTCCTCATCCTCCTCCCCAGATCCTGTATCTTGATAGGAAGGATCGCTATCTGATCCTCCTGGTGAGCCTCCTGGAGGATCTCCAGGTGGTCCTTTAGATGGTCCATGATCACCCTCTGTTGCTCCACTGCCTTGGTGGGGCAGAATTGACCTTCTCTCTGAACAGTCTGGTTGACGATCATATGGTCGTCCACTCGCATCAATGGATATCCCTTGATCAGGGATATTCATTGTATAGCCATCCTTGATGGCACTATTTTGGTAGCGTTGATTTGCTACCCGTGAGGTTGGGGATACTTTTCCCGACCCTGATGGTGTTTGTAGACTCGAGTTCATTCTCGATTCCGTTGCATTATCAGCCCTGGTAGCAGGAGGTTTCCTACTACGCTCTAACGCTCTGTGTCAAGCGTTAGCTGCTGAGCTGGTCTCATCGGGCTGTCAAGGCATCGACAGACTCTGATTCACCATCCTCATGGTTTGCATCGTTGATGTCGATGACACTTTGGAAGGAGTCGATTCCTTCCTCAATTCAGGCGTGGATTTATGTCTGTCTGGGTGGTCTGATCACGGCGATCCTACCCTCAATCATTGTTCCCATTCTTCTAAGGTTTTCTTCAACCTTTCTAGCATCTCTCCTGATGCTATATTTGGTGGTAGGTCTACCTCACTGAGTAGGCCCATTACTGCCATTGCTTGAGAGTCCAAAGACTCTCCAATTGACATTTCATGTTCTCCACTTGGCATTGGCTCATCCAGTGCCTTGCCCTTATCACATCGTCATAGATGACATGTATCACTTGATAGCCCAGAAGTGTCTGGGCTGGGTATTGTTGACAGTATACCAGGTATGGTTGCTGGAAGTTCCTCAGATTGCCGTTTGCGATCTGAATGACAGTGTCACAAATGCAAGCTCTTTCCGGTAGCGGAGGATTGTCCTCCATCACTCGGTGAGGATGGGAGCCCTCCTTGGGCCTTCCTTGGTTCTACTAGGAACAAACATTGAGGGGTGATGCTCCTTCTAAAGGTACTGCTTAGTGCCTCTGTTTTGACCTCAATTCCCGCAGCCGTTGGCTGTGGTGTAATGTTGACAAGCTTGTCATTTACCTCTCGTATAGATGCTGTTTCTGTTGTCAGTGTCAAACGGTCCAAGTCTTCTTGTCCCGTTGATGTGCCAGCAACTTTGCTGGCACTTCTCAGTACTCTCATTGTCGACATGGCAGGTGTTTGCCAGTTCATCGACTCGGCACCTATAGGCCTCGGATTATCCGGGGCCACTGTAGACGTCGTTGCCTTTAAAGGCTTCTTCTTTGTCTTGCTGCCAGATTTGGCAGCAGTTACCACATGTGTTGACATGTGGCTGTTGGTATCAAACTTTGTTGCCTAGTGGGTAGTGTAGTAGTCTGGGCTAGGTCCCAGGCTAAGAGTGTTGGACACTTAAAAAAGTGTAGTGCTGTTATGTGGGGGGTGTTGAACTAAGACCTCATGCGGTACAAGTGTGGCTGACTTCTATAGCACGTGGATGAGGTACATGTAAAACTCTAGCTACAAATAAATATTGCCAGTTATATACCGGCAGCTTCCGTAATCAACAAGTACATACTGCCCATATTGGATAGCACCCCTACATTCAACTCACTTGGTTCTTCCACGGTGATGATATTCAACCCAGAAACCCAAACAAATGACCTAAAATGGGTCTGTTTGGTATAACACAAGTCAGAGGAAGGGTGCGAGGTGGTCTAAGTGTCACCATTGTCAACCAATGATAAAGGCGAAGTGTTGTGGAAGGTTGGGGATATGCGTGAAGTAGTGTGAGGTTGTGCAAAGTGGTCTGAAGTCTTTGCGAAGCGTCTCGAAGAAGTTCATAGATGCATGTTGGCGATAGGAGTGGGCAAGGGGATACTTGTAAATGATATGTGATGTTGATAGGGTGGGGGAAACAATGTGGGATGATAGGGACGATAGTAGATGATAGTTTCAATAGACGCGGCGAAGTTCGAAGAAGTTCGCGAGATTGCACAGAACTTAGAGACGAGTTTTGAGAGCTTAACCCTGGAGCTAACTCTTAGATATGACGCGATGTGAGGTGAAGATGATTTCTTGTTCCAAGTAGGTAGATAGTACAAGCTTATATATGTTTTAAAGAGAAAGTACCAAAAAGGGAAATAAACCATGAGGAGAACATGAGGCAAAGCATGAGGCTATGAAAACATATCTACATCATAAGGGAAATAGGAATGATATGAGAAGAGGAATGAGATCAGAAAATGATGATATAATGTGAGGAGAAGATATCTGAATCAAACTGTCCTTTGTTATAATATATCACGAAATATCACGAAACATCTTGTTCTTTCGGAACCTGCATACTATGCTGAGGACATGTGTTCAGAACATTTGATGAGGAGTGTATTCATGTGGGGAAAATGCATGAAACGTGTCTGAAGGTCGGGGGAGTTGGATGAGAGCGGCCGTGTGTGTTTGGTGTGTTGCGAAATACTTCAGAGATGTTCAAAGTTGTGCTAAAATGTTCGGAGTCAAATATCGAGGTTTGGAGATGTCCATGTATGTTTGAAGTGTGTTTGCAGGAGTATGAACATTGGCTGTGTCCGTATGAAGTGTCGTGTGATGTGTTTTCAGAGCTTGGGCCAGTCGGTGGACCTATCAATGGGGTCGACATCTGCAGAGTATGATTTCCCTTCACCGCCCATCTCTCCTCTGGCATTTGCAAGCCAAATGTCTTCTCCTACTCTCAACTCAACTCGATCCCCAACTCCAACTGTGGCAATTCTGAAAAAACAGTGGAGTCTGGGCATTCGTATGCTTGCAATGCATATGATGGGACATACAACTTCTGCCTCTTCTCGTTGTGGCACTCCTACATCCACACATCCCCATGCACATCATCCCGAGCTGTATACTAGCCCGGTGACACAGAATAAAGATAAGGGCAGGGATAAAGTGTATGACGATGGAGTGAGGTCGTTTTTATTTTATTTTAAGAAGCATAAACTTGTGATTGATGGGATTAAGGATGGTGAGGAAGGGATTGGAGAGCAAGCTGTGAGGAGGTGGTGTGAGGCATTTGGAGAGGTGAGGGCGTTTGAGAAGAGGGATAATGGGTGTTTGGTTGTTGAGTTTAGAAAGTAGTCTTTGAAGGTCCAGTTGCAGCAACTGCAAAAAAACTGCAACCCAACTGAACCCAACTAGAAAAGACTGGAAATTCAGTTGCAGTTGCTGGGTTTTCATAATGAACAACTGCAGTTGTACAACTGGTTGCAACTGGTTGCAGCCTGTGGCTGTGCAGTAGCATAATCATGCATGTTTTCCTATTAAAATAAGCCTAAATTCATCAAAAACAGTCAAGAAATAAGCAAGTTATGATAAAAACAAGTATTTTATTCATAATTTATCTTATCTTTGATTGTTTTACTTAATTTTTTATACATTACAAAGCACAGATACATGACAATTCATTTTCTGCACCTGAAAGTGCTAGTTATAACTGGTTGTGACCAGTTGCAGTTGCAGTTGTTGACAATTGCCTTAGTTGGCAACCAGTTGCAGTTGCAGTTGCTCCAAATATGGTCCACAACTGCAACCCAACTGGACCTTCAAAGACTATTAGGAAGGCAAGTGTTGCTGATACTGTGAGTTTTTTATCTGTGTCTGGGATGTTCTGGCGCTGATGCCTTTCTTAGGTGTGTCGCATACAGGCACGGGTTTACATCCATGGAGCAGGAAGTGTGAATCTCAGCTGGGGTACAAAGAAGGGCATCACGTCATGATTTTTATTCCCAACCAACTCCTGGTGGTCACCTCCAATCTCTAAAAACTCGAAACAAAAAGTCGCGACCACAAAAGCAGAAAATTCATTAATCAGTATCATCATCATTTTCTTTTGCACCATGTTTTCGCATCTTCTTCTTCTCCCATCCTGCATCCTGCTTAAAGATTACTTTTTCCTGCTCACTGGCAGTTGCACACATCCATTACTTTATACCCTCAGCATTCCTCTCTTTGTCATCTGACTTCCCCCTTTCCCTGGCCTTTTTGGTTCATTACAAGGGACCCATCACCTCCCCAATTGGATTTACGGATATACATACTCGGAACATGAAAACAACTCCCATCCTGTGCACTTATCCACCACCCCACACTGTACGCATTCGCAACAACAAACTCACGCTGATGTTTATACATTGTATGCCACACTGCCATACTACAAACAAAACCATATACTATCTTTCAGTTTTTAGCTGACAGGATAAATTGGCAGAAGACAATACATTCCCTCACTTTAATCGTTTATTGCACAGCAACACTCATTGGTGTAATCACCACAATCACATATTCCTTGGATTCTCGGAAATTTACACTCGTTTTCTCCCTGGTTGTATTTTACAGCTGTACATTTCTCATCCCCCTCTGCTGGATCTGACTCCCATCCTCTGTCTCTCATGGTGTATTTCAAAATTTATATGACTTTTGCTCTGCTTGCGATCTGCTTTCCGCTTTTCATTGCCATTGCTGCACCTTTGTTATCTCCCTTGTCTTCTGCTCCTTCTATCAAGTATACACATACTCTGGGCTCCCTTTCTACACTTCCCTTTGTTTCCTCCAGTATCTCCAATTCCCTGCTAACAAAAATCTAGTCCCTTGTATAAGGTATTATCCACCTACGTATATACTATAGAGAAGATCTAACTTCAAACAGAGTGGAAGTCGATAAGCATTGCATCAATTATGTGTACAGTCTTGCCGGTGGGAATGTATACGTTCTCTGAGACTCCAGTGGCAAAGAAATTCAGGTCAAAATATGGTTTTCATCAATGACAAGGCCCAAGTTACATGTGGAATTCAGATATCTACCAAAACTATGAGTGACAGAGAAGTGTTTCAGATACAACATGGGCCCAAATGACATGGTTGTTATTTGGGCCCTAGATAAGTTTTTTTTTGTTCATTTTTTGTTTTTATCAACTAACCAACTATTTTTAGGATCTAGGCTACTGCTAATTACGGAAACCAGTGCGTACACCACCATGAAACACCACCTGCCCCCTAGCCTCATGGGCCACTGCTTGTGGGGTGGATCACGGGTGGAATGACCACAATGACAATGATATGAGGAGGAAATGACAAAGGACGGCAGAGAGGGAGAACAACCACGAAAAATGACAGGAACCAACACGAAATGGCCCACACCCAACCACCACTGTGAAACCCCCCTCCTCCCTGTTCAAACGGGATGCAAGGGCGTCGACTAGGGATAGGCAGAGTGGAGAGGGACGAGGAACAACACACCACCCGCCCCCAGCCCCATGACCAACTGCTTGTGGGGTGGAACATGGGTGGGATGACAACGACAAAACCTCCCTCCTTTCTGTCCAAGCGGGATAGGAAGGGGTTTATTGGGGATAGAAGGGTGAAGAGGGGCCCTGGGAGACCCATGAAGTGGGATACCCGACAGGTACACACCCTATGCATGCCGTAGCCTGCCACGTCACCACTAACCCCCACCGAGACAGATTATGGCCCCCAGCCCCCCTCCACAGCTGTGAGCACCTGCTCACAGGGTGGATGGGTGGTGCTGATGACCCACCATGAGGAGGCACACCAGTACCACCTCCAAGGCCCCACAATGATGACAACAAATTGACACAGCACCTGCCCCATGCCTACGATCAACTGCTTGTAGGCTGGATTGTGAGTGCTACCAGACAACGACAATGACATACGGCAGGGAATGACACACCACCCGCCCCCAGCCTCATGAGCAACTGCTCGTGGGGTGGATCGTGGGTGGAACAATGACAGGAAGCAATGGGACGTGAGGGGGAAGATGGCCCAGCACCTGCCTGTTTTCCCCCATTTCAAACACCACACAACGAATGACAACCCAGCACCCACCCCCACTGCTGCAAGCCACTGCTCGCAGGGTGGATCACAGATGCTAACGGCCACATCACCAGACGATGACGAGGAACAATAAACAATGAACCGCCACCACCAATGCACAAACCACCACCACCAGGGGATGAACAAAACCCAGCACCTGCCCCCAGCTCTGTGAGCCACTGCTCGCAGGGTGGATTGCAGGTGCTAATGGCCATGTCACCACACCACAGCACAACAACGGTGAGGGGAGGGGAGACGGAGGAGGAACAGAACAGCACCCCAGCACCCAGCACCTGCCCCACGCCTACGAGCAACTGCTTGTAGGGTGGATCACGGGTGCTAGCAGCCTACGATGAGGTTGGCAAACACACCAGAGCCCCGCAATGATGAATGGGACATTTGCCTCCAGCCCTTCAAGCCACTGCTTGAAGGGTGGATTGCGGGTGCTGATGGAAATGACAGTGGGTGAGAGAGGGAGGGAGGAGAACAGGTAGATGACAGCCAGCATCCGCCCCCCACCACTGCAAGCACTTGCTTGCAGGGTGGATCAGGTGCTAACTGCCACGTCACCACCTAACGATAATGGGGACAACGGCCCCCTTGCCTACACACACCTGTCTCACTCTTTAGCGAGATGGTGGTTTTTTGTTACTTAGCACCTGCTGCCCCCCTCTACAATAAGGGGGCAGCTTTTTTTTAATCACTTATTTTGTACTGCTGCTAGCCCTGGCTTGACATGTAGTGAATTTTGTTTTATATGCATATCTATTCTAAATGAGTAATAAATAGTATTAACAATAGTAGGTGACACTGCCAGTTTGGCAGAGTGGTTAAATTCCACATTGGTCATGTGACTCATATCCCAAGGTCAATGGTTCAATTCCTCCTTTTGACAGTAGACTTTTGCTAACAATTTGTGACAAAAAATCACTCAAGTTATTCTTCACTCAGACTGTGCTTGGACTTTACTCGGACAGCTAGGACTTTACTCTGACAGTACATGGACAGTCTGCAGAGTCCTAGCATCTGAGCGGAGTCTGCTTGGACTTGGGGGGGGACTATAAAGTACTGACTTTGCACATGAGTCAATCAACAAGTACTATTCAAAAACAGCCATGTCTAATGTATATCGGATTGCCATGGGTGTGTTTCAACTTGTTGGGTTATTTCACTGTTAATAAACCGATACCTAGTCCTTCATCCTCGCATGAAGCTTAAATATTTCCAGCAACAAGGATGGTCTATTGTAAGAGAGGAGTTTGAGAAGTATGTCAACAAAAACAAAATCCAGGAAAAACAGGTATGAATGTTGTCTTACTATTGGATTCTTATCATGATTGATATATGGCCTCTCACTGATGATAACACTAACGAGTTTGATTTTTTTGATATTCCTGTAGATGGTATTGAGGAAGTTAGTGAACTTGATGACTATCTGTTGCAGGGTATGGGGTCCTATTGCATGGTGGTGGGAGCATCAGCATGTATACCCCTGACTCTTGGCTATGGCATTTGATTATCTGAGCATTCCTGGTATGTAACTGTATGTTGATATATATTATGAGAGCCTACAGCTTACTGCTTCATCTAGCCACATCAACTGCTGTTGAGCGCATTTTCTCACAAGGAAGACAAATCTTACACTTTATCCACAACAGACTCTTGCCCCATTCAGTCTGTGCAATTATGTGCTTTGGAGCCTGGGGCTGCAAGAACCTGGTACACATGCTAGATATTGTTGAAGCAATACATACAGAATGGAAAAGGAAGCATGATGTTATTGAACTAGATTAATATTATATTGTTTGGGGCACTTCAAGGGGGTGACAGGCTGCAAATTTTAGACATCCACTCATAAATTTTTTTAAGCAGCCCTTGATGACCCCCCCCCTCCTTCTATATATGGTAATTTCCCATCACATGTGAGCTTATTTTTGGTATCGTCTGGAGCAAATTGTCAACCACAACAACTCACCAGTGAAGTGGAGTAGTGTACTGGATGCCAATCCCACCCCAGCAGTTGTAGTACACATGAAACGTCCTGTATAGAGTGATTTCTAGGAAATGTAGGACCAGATTGGAGATGGAATGCACAAGGTGGGTAGAAGATGGAGCACAATTCACAAAAGAGTTTGCGGCGTTGCGTTGCCACCTCAGGCCTCAGGCTCCAAGTCATTAATGTTGTTCTCCTGATTGTTTGATCCATTCAATACCTTAGATATTTAGGTTCTCAGGTACAGTTACTAGATATATAGTAGGGAGGGTATACATGCCCACCCCTAGTCGTTTAGGTCATAGGTGGGTATTTACCGTTGATTTCGAGATTATATACAGTTGTTTGCATGTCAAACCACACAATACTTTTTTTTTCAACACTTACAAACCCTGATGGTGCCTTGTTGCAGTCATTCATGGCTTTCGTACTGGGTATTCAACATTCATTTTTACATTGAAATGGCTACTGAATGTCCCCATTTATATGTGACCCAATGGCCTTGCTGAATCCGACATGAATAGTAAGTCATTTGGGTGTAGCGATGTCTAACTTACTGTTGGTGAAGGTGCAGCAGGAAAATGCCGATGCTGCCATCAGGCACGTGCAGGTTGAAAAAAAAAATCGTTGCACAGTTTGACATGCAAACGACTGTAATCAGGTACAGTAAACCCATCAGTGATGTGACAATGGGGCAACTAAGAGGTGAGACTCATCAAACACCCTATTATTTTGTACGACAGGAGCTTTTGAGCTCAATTCAGTGTCCCAGAGCACCCTACAAGTGACCAAACCTCTTAGAAGTTTGATGTCAAAATTTTTTTTAGCGGGTCCTCTGGACCCCCCCCACCTGATGTGCCAGATTTGGGTGCTGACACCCCCTTGGGGCACTTGGCCAGGCTCATGTTAGTTTTGTAGTTATACTTTGTATGAGTCATATACTGAGGACTAATAGCAGCATTACCACCAACCAAACCAATGTATATCTGCCTTTATAAGTGGGTCACAAGAATTGGAGAAAATATTGCCATTATTGCTCCTTCGTAACATTATAAAGCTGTGTCAGAAAATTCTCAAATCACTGGTGTCCACACATACATTCAACCTGCAAGTATTTTTGAGAATGCTTCTAGCTTTCAAACCCCAACATATTATTCTAAGGCTATATAGAAATAGAGATAACAGGTCATAGGGAAGCTGGTGACTGAATATAGAAACACAACATAGGATTGATAAAAAAGCAGTTAAGCACATAAAACATCCACGCGAGGATTTGTAGCTGTCATACAAAAGATTAAATACCAGAGCTAGCTGACTTTTTTCTCTTTGGATCATGCCCAGCATCATGCTTGACATCATCGTTTCGAGGTCTCTTCAGGGAGCGTGCCAGCGCTGATAGGATCGTGGGCATACCATTGCAAGTAGCAAGAGAGGAAAGCAATGGGGCATGCCTCATGGTGGCAAGGGGATGTGAGTCCACATCTATTGCACTTTTGATCTCCTCGGATCGCTCAGAATCGATCCCTGCATCGAGGGGATATGCTGCGACCACCCGCAAAATATTATACCGTGCCCCGGTGAAACATTCATCAGGTGTGTTAATTGCTGCAAGCATACTCAACGTTTCATCCTTCACAGATTTGACCTTCTGGAAGTAGGTCAGCAAGCCCGGAGAGAAAAGATGACGAGTAACAGACCGAGTAGAAGTTATCTGTATTGAGGGATTGGATGGCCTTGAACGTGACTTTCGGAACAAGCGTGTCAATATTCCCCTCGAGATAGCACTTCGCTTGGATTAGCAGGAGGAGTAACTTCCCATCATCGAGCCGTAACCACGCCAAAAGGTCCGGACCCATGTACCTCCCAGGGATGCACCACGTGCTCCGCTTGGAAATTATCCAATCTTTGACGTCGTTCGGATTTTTGGCATAGTAGGCGACGCCTGGAGAGGGTAGGATAAGATTTTCATTGACAATATCCGAGACCTCGAGTTCTTGCCCCTTCTGGCTCACGATGTGGGCCCTCTGGTGCGCCCAATCTGGCACATCTCCTTCGAACGAAAAGATGTCAGACAAGCGAGGGCCCACTCGAAAGAGCCGTGTACACGATAGCAGAACCGCTTCTTCGAACGCCGATCCCTTTGCGGATTGCATGCGCGCTCGAATATCGCGATCGATTGTGAATCCTTCTGCCTCAAAATAGCGCAGAATCCCGACAAGTGCCATCGGTTCTTCAACGATGACCTCCTGCCCTTCACCCATAAATCGGGCAATGCCATACTCAACGAGGTCTTGCCTGTCCTTGTACCACATTGGATACTTGCCTCGGGTTATGAACGTATAAAGGCTCGTCGAGAGCTCTTGCACCAGTCGCACATCTTGACAATGATCAACCGCATATGAAGCAGTGACGCAAGTTAAATGAAGGAAAGCCATACCTTGCTTAAGTTTCTCCCACGGAAAACCTTGTAACCTGGGAGAAGGAACCTCGGGTTCAACTGCCAACAGCGCATCGTCGCAATCGATCGGGGTGAATCTGGTATGTACGCGGACGTAGGCGTTCAACGACCTCTGAGGCGATCTTGGGCCTCCGCTTGTCCAAGCTCCAATCAGCAGTTGTTCGATAAACGAAGCAGTGAAACGATGTCTGCACGAAAACGATTAGCTTTGCTTCGGACATGATGGGTTATTCCATATTACCGTCCGCGTAACCACTCAAACATTCTCGAGACGAGAACAGTACCTGACGGAGAGGAGAGGAAGGTCGGCGGTAAATAACGGGATATGTACGACTTCTGAAGGTCTCGAGTTGTAAAGTCCCCTGTCTTGTATACCGTTTCCCATGGGGAACTGGCTTTGCCTACACCTGAAGTCAAAACCATCTCGAAGAGGCTTAAAGAAAACCCGGTGCCTGACACAATGAACCGGATAGAGTTCGAATGGGAAATCCTGTTCCACGCCCTGATGATTGGACGGAGGACGGGCCGGCGAATTTCGCCATTCACATCGGCGAAGGCGCCCATGTAAGTCGCGCCGGCGATCTGAGCTTCGTCGAGTACGTAGAAGAAGATATCACATTTAGAGTCGAAGGCCGAGCCTAAGACACCTCTCGGGGAGAATTCGGACAACATATCTCGAAGGTCGTCCGTCGACACGCCAGCCAAGCGAGAGTTCATGAAAGTCAGAAACGGGTGATCGTCACCGTCGAGGACATCAGGGAGTAGCTGAAATAGGAGCCAATGACGTTTGATGTCTGGAGGTAGTTTCCCTGCATTCTGTTCCTTTGCCACCTCGATGAAAGCGCGGAATATGGTCCACCGCGTTAACAGCACTTTGTATACCCATTTAAATGCGATCGCCTCATTGTCGAAGCTCGCCCTTTGGATATTGTTTGACATAGGGTTCTTGAATGCATCCTGGGTCCATCCTTGATACTCGGACATTCTGTCGATCGCGAGCTCCAGATCCTGTACTCCTATCTTATTGGTATCTTGGGCGGCAACGAAATAGAAGCCCCAGCGGCGGCAGAGCCCATTGACGAGAAGTGCCGTCTTTCCTGCGCCTGACGTATTACAGAGTATCCTATGCGGTTGTAAGACCATCGACAAGCAGAAAATGATGGACTCTTACCGATGGTTTTCCCCGTTCTTGAAGAGAGTATCTCCATTGGGATTCGTCTCGCTGCCAAGATTGTGCAGCAGGAGGTTGGGCTTGTCATTTATCCTCGGAATCGCTAGGTTATCGTAGAACTGGCGAGTGTTTGCGTCGACCGTCTCAGGTGGCATCCACACCGGAAGGCGACGGTGGGTGGTGAGAAACTCCTTGACTTTGGGGCGTAGCTCTTCAAGGAAGCTGTTGATTGCTTCCTTCCTGGTTCCCTTTTCTGGCGTGATCGGGGGGACACGGCTCTTGTTCTCCAGCGTTATTGAACGAACAGGTATTTCCGCTGCAGAACGTACGGAGTAGGCAGCGAGGAAACATTTGTGAAATATAGGGAGTGGCGCATTGTTCAGGCAAACAGGCAAAATAAAGAGATGACGAGAATACTCACGGGGGGGCGGAAGTTGCACAACGATATGGACGTGCTTGCGAGGGGGTGACGAGAAATATTCCGAAAAATCATTGAAAGGGTTTAATTCAACGCAGCCTGCGATATCTTGCGGTCTTTGTGCGTGTCGCAGCTTCACATCGAGTTCAGAAGAATGAATAGGTGAGGATAGCTTCACGAACGTCAGATATCCTAATCGACGCACGCCAGGAGGACAGGCTCACCTTCCAGAGTACGAGGGAGTTAGCAGCAAGATGATCAAGTTCAGGCTCCTTCCCCTTCTTTCTTCAGTGTATCCACCGTCTTGCTCTTCGCTATGTTAACCACGAAGGGCGCGTTGGACTTGTTGAGAATCCAACAGAAGAGTTTGAACTTGTCATCTGAGCCAAAGATTGAGCGATGTATGGGCCTGACTGCTATTGATTGCTTACTCTGGGATGGATCAGAATCCATTGACCAAGTTGAAGCGATGGAAGCTGGGGCTGATTGAGGAGTGATGAATAAGGACAAGTAGGCAGCAAGTTATGAAGGTGATCAAGAACGCAAGGCAGGAGGTGGGAGCGAATATTGGTTGAGTCACGCCTTGAAGTTGTCACGCGATCATTGGATATGTCAGACAAACAGATGTACACTCAAATTGGACGTTGAGACGTCCCACATCGTCCTAGACAACGACCGACGCCGTCGACGTAGTGGACGCTTCGTCGTAATGATGCCAAATGCATGGCAGCGACATCCACGCTACGTCCTCCTCGTCTTTCTAGTCATCTGCTGCACTTTCTATCTCTTCTATCCTGCACAACAACATTCACCCTTCAAACCTATCTACATCTTTCATGAAAACACGCTTTCGAACCGCCTGGCGCGCGCTGACCGCATATATGGGAAAACCCTCAGTAGCCGTCAGGAGATGATCAAGAAATTTGGACCGGGACCGACAGACATAACATTGTAGGTGCATATATCTCCGCCTTACCCACGCGGGACACTGAAAACTCCGTATAGGTTTCCTCCTGATAGAGCACCTTGGCCTGCATACACCGTTTGTTTGTTCTGCACAGTTTTCATACATGAGTTGGTCCTGAGATGCCATCACAGGGGATTTCTTCCCAGCAGCATACAACTGCCCTCACGAGGTCGAACGTGTTGGAAGGGCAGGGGATGGAGGGAGGTGGACATGCGGACTGTCGCGCCTTGCAGACAAGGAGGATTGTATCATATACACATTCGGTCTGTGGTCAAACTCTCTTCCCAACTTTATCCTCGATACCAAGGTTTGACCCTCAGGTAACAACTACGAAGCGACCTTCGAGGCTGAAGTCCTTGAATCCACACGTCACTGTCAAATATGGGGTTACGACTATCGTAGCAAATCTCTCGGCTCCGATATACCAAGATCGCAGCATGCACGCACACACTTTCACCGCTTTGGATTGGCGGGAACAGACAACCATGCTGACCGACCACCGATGTACACCTTGCAAAGCCTTATGAAGCGGAATGGTGAGAAGATATGTTCAACTGGCTGTCGCTTCTAAACTGGAACGTTTTTCTAGGTCATTCACATATCGACATCCTCAAAATTGATACGGAAGGGTTGGAATTCGAAACCCTTATGTCAGTGGCGAAGTCCTTCATTGAGTCGGGCACACCTCTTCCTTTTGGCCAGCTCCTAGTCGAAATACATCTATGGAGCAAGACCTTTGCGGAGTTTCTTTCATGGTGGGAATCACTTGAAGCTGCCGGACTGCGGCCATTCTGGGGAGAGGTCATTACTTTCTTGCGGACCATAATCAGGATCTTACACCCATTCTTGTCTCCAGCCCAACCTGGTTTATCAGAATTATAATAAGCAGGGTACCACGGATCTTGCGCAGGTGAATATTCTTTCGTCACTTGTGATCGAGAGTCCGTTGCTAATGGCGAGCGACTAGTATTCTTTCTTGAACATCAAGGGGGACAACATTTTCATTAATGAACCCCAGCGGCCCCCGTCGGAAGTACAACATGCTGAACACAATTCCAGCGATTTGGATTAGGACATATATGCTTGCTGTGAGCTGTCTGTCCTCCTTCTGGTACTACTATTGATCACGCATCTGGTGTCGCAGGTGATATACAGATGACATAGGGGATCGAGCTATTCCAGTGAGGTACTCCATCTCGAAGTCATATCTATGTATAACTTGACCACGTAATTTTCTTAATCGAGTTCTACTTTCTACTACAATAGGTGAATCTATACGATAAAACAAGTTTGGCGGATCATGTGGAAGGCCCCATTTCCCAATAGAATTTCCAGATTGCCCTCCAGAGCGAGTGAAGATGTCGAACCGAAGTTATTTTGACGCTTTCGACGCTACGTGTGTCAAGGGTTGGTTGGATACGCAGATGTGAATTAGACATATTTCAAACCCATCGTGTCGAAAAGGCGCCAAGTTGTCGTCCAAACGGGATATCTCTGCTAAACCCTAACGACGTCAATTTGGGTGTAGCTGTGCCACGATCAAGGCCGCCAAACGGAACGACGGTTGGGATTACTAGTGGTACATTATGGGGAGGATATATTAGTACTCAGCCGCGTCACGGTGATGAAATCTATTGCCTACGAGCGTCTCAGAGTTGCAAGCATTTGATCAGCTGTGTATGGTTATATGATATTCGTAATGGCTGAGTGTCACCCAACATGGATAGTGTTGGTATTACCAGAAGCATGCTTAAATATCCAATTGGCATACTGTTTATACTGGTTAGGAAGCTATTTTACAACTATTCTAAATGATTCATGGGCCATGGCCAAAGGCTCAAACGAAGCCATTCTGTCTAGGTCGATTTATTTTTTCAGCCTCTAACCCAAGGTTCTGGATTCCCGTTCCGCCACCCCAGTCGTGACATAGTAACTCTATCATTAGTATCAAGATATTATATTTGCGGTGGGAGGCAATGTCAAATTACGATTCCAGAGTCTATTTTAATCTCGATATCATACCGTAGATAAGATTTGTGGATCAATACTTATACGACACTCATAATTCTACAGAGCGTTGTTCGAGTGGAAATTTGGATTTGAAAAGCCATCGCATAGGAGATGTTATGCACGGTCATCATAATAATGACTCGTTCTCGGGTCCCACCGCCCATGCAGCGGTTCCATTAACGCATTGTTAGCAAAACTGAATAGCATGTTCACAGCGAGAATGATTGTGATGACGATCGTGCCGATCCACGAGAAGGCCACCAATGCAGTGAGGATCCTACATGCTCGATATTGATAGCAATAGGATAGATCACCCCAAATCGACTAGTAAGGGTAGGAGTCAAAAGTCAAACGATTGATTTTCGTACAACGGAATGTGAATGACGGAAACTTACGGTGGCGACCGCTGCCCCTACGAGCCAGAAGATCCACAGGATTGCCAACCCTATCAGCTCCCCACGAAATGTAGAAACAACCCGGCTCTCAGCGCGCTTGTGAATGGAATGAATTCTAGGCAAGGATGAGGACACGTAGAGGCTCCATGTGATTTCAATACTTGCATGAAAATTGACCAGACCAGAGTCATTAAAGTGGTAAACAGAAGCTCGACAACGATTGGGTCTATGGGTGAACTGTTGGTTAATGATCACAGATCACGAGGAAGAGTATATTAAACCATAGAAGTCGGCACCGCCATTGAGAGGATCGCCAAGCGGGAGATGGGTAGTATAGTAGAGCCTAGCAGCTGTCAAACCAAACAAGACCAGCGAAAAGACGATCTGTGAAAATAGTTGTCACCAAAACATAAATATTGTGGGTGACAACACGACAACGTACCAGAGAGATGTAAAGAGCAATACGAAGAGGTGGTAAATCGAACGGCATAGCAACCAAAAAAGGACTGGATGAAAGATGGGGGGAGATGTCCAGAAACAACAAAAGGGCTTAAAAGCAAGGGAGGGCACGAGGAATGGGTGACGAGCCCTCGTTTTTATGACATCACCCTCGTTGTTGGCCAGCTGTCACTCGGCCTTGCAACGTGTAGATCTGGAAGCATGGCATGTGGCTGGCCACATATAACCATCATCCCGTACTTCCTCGAATGCTTGTTTGGAGCCTCTGACGAGGGCGATAGTGGGTGTATGCCAAGAACTTGAAGGGGCAGAGCAGGGGCTGTCCAAGATATCCTCAGTCCTGCTCGTTGGATCAAGATTGGAGTCAAGTCCGATAGTCCGTGTGACAGATAGCCAAAATGAGCGGGACTCCGCTGAGAAGTTTGACCAACCTTGGCTGGAGTTCCGAGTCGGACACAGTGGGAATTCAAATTCGGGATGACTGTCACATGATTGACCTTGCCTGCCCGCTTCTCTTCCCCCATGTTCAACTTTCAACGTTCAACAAGCAACCGATGTGTCTTTGCAATCGTCCAGTCCACATTCGGCTAACACACTCGCAGCTGCATTCCATTTCTCGACCCTACAGATAAATCTACCAGTGACGCTGGCAAAAACCTAACTTAGTAAATAATTGAACAGTTCAACGTTGAACGTTGAACGAACGTTGAAGTAGATTGCAGTTCACGATTCCCAGTCGTCCGACCAATCATTACCTATTACACATGGTTTCTCGGTCGCATGGTTTGTCTCATGACCGTGACTGCGATCTGATCGGTGCTGGAGAGTCAATAGGAGGGGACTGCCCACCATATCTCTAGGGCCGAGGAATAGGGTGAGGAAAATCACATCCAGGTAAGACAAAGTTGGTCGAATGACGACAGGTGAGGTCATTCGTGTTGCCCGGATTGCTCACCTAAGGGATCTCGTGCCCCAACACTTTAAAAACCAAACAGCTGAGTCTCAGACACTTACTCCGACTATGGCTCTTCATCCCATCCGTATTGCGCTCTACGCCGCCTTGGTGGGAAACTTCTTATCATGCTCTGTATATGCTGATGCAGGTTTTGCAGGCGGTCTTTTCCGTCATCATGATTGGCATGACCTCTGCTAGAATCCACTACACGAAATCCAGGGACTCACCGGACCCCATCAAGCCCGGTACCTTCAGCTACTACGGTATGTTTTGGAGTTCGTTCATCCTTTTCGACTCCGCGCTTAATGCAAGCTAGATCCCATCATCGTGCAGCTGCTTGTTACGTACATTTTTGCTTTGCTTTGGTCGGTTTGGGCGTAAGCGATTTCCGCCCTTCTTTTGACATCTACTCAACGAGCTGCCCAGGATGTTCTCTATCGGATCCCGTGCGGATCGTGGCATTGCGACGTCCTACGCACACGAGTATTTCTGGCTTTTCGTCATTTGGGTGATGGGGCTAGTCGGCGCCGCAATAGCCACTGTATGTCAGATTCCTCATCCCTCATCTTCTCTGAGCTAATCACCCCCGTAGCATTACTGGCACGGCAACCTCTCATTCTGCCGTCCCTTCAACAACCAATGCCGTCTCCTAATCGCGATCGTCTCGTTCAGCTGGGTCAACTGGGCGACGTTGACCTTTCTCATGTTAACCAGCTGTTCCAGTCAGCGTACAGCCGACTATGGGATTAAGGCCCCGTTGCATGGTCGCGAAGGCGCTACGTACCCTGGCCCAGAGGTGAGAACCGCAACTGCGGGACCGGCTTCACAAACTGTGTAGGAGCATGTACTGCTCCCTACCTCTTTTCTTCCTGCCGTTGGAATTATACGCCCATATTCTCCTGTTCTGATTATTAATGCTCTTTATGATTGCTAAAGTGAATGTATAACATGCACCGTCATCCTTCTGATAACACCCGTTTCTCCACCTATACTCATCTAATCATAATCATCCTCCTTTTTGCCTTTGCGTGCGTGTCTCGGACTTGGCAGCGTGATCTCCTTTCTTGGATTTAGTGACCGACCCTCTTAGCATATCGCCCCAAGGGGCTGCTCTTTTCTACGATGGACCAACGCGATCTCCCTGCAATTTCCTGCAACCCTTCCCGAAAGTGTCCCGTCTAGCACACAATCCAGTGTAG
>QFEU01022065.1:0-18320 GCA_003316345.1 Tricholoma terreum
TTTGTTCAGTTCGTAGGCTAGTCGGTAAATCATTAAATGAAACAGATGGACCACCGAGGCGGCAGAAGAATGGTCACGTGTCAGATTTATTTTTGCCGCGTTCCGAAGGACCGAAACGCGTCTGACTCTTGACTTGTCTCTACTTTGTCTGATACATACTCCACTCCTTTCTCTGCCTCAACTCTAGTCTACTTTCATGCACGACTCTTGCTCGAATCACAATGAATCAATTCACAGTCGTGCTTCACAAGTTTGGCCTGGTCATTATCGACATTTCCCTGCGGAGTTCAGGCCATCGTTGAACATCAGGCAGCTGGTCACCTTACTTCAGATCACTACCAGCGGAGATGCCACAGACTCGTCGATGTCAGCTACGAAGGGAAAGAAGAGATCCGCTAGACGCAACACTGTTGGGGCGGCAAAACGTATCAAGACATCGGAAGGCCCTGTTACCCGGGATATGTCAGAAGAATCAACGGATGACTTCGTTTGGTCCACTGCAATATACCCGCATCTCTCAAGCGAGACTGAGCATTATGACAAATCCCACAAGGACATTCAAACAGTTCAAGTGTATCAACATGTGTACGAAATTCAGTATTCGAAAGCGCTTTCTGGATCAGTGGTTGCGGGTGGTGATGACACGTTGCGTTCTAGATGGGAGTCAGAGGAAAAATATCTGCATGAGATCATCGCTGAGTTGCATAGTTCCATTTCAGAGCCCAGAACAATCGACCTCGGAAATGTCCATTTCGCAGAATATCATGGCCGTCTTATCGTGAAGGGTACAGAGGGTTGGCTGCTTCTCCTGCCTGCTCTCTCCTCAGACATCGATCTCTCATGGCAGGACATAGTCTCACAGTCGGTCGAAGATATCTCCATGGCTTTCTACATCCTCCAGTCAGCTAGTAGAGTTAGGATGAACGGTCGCCTCAAAATGGTCGTGCCTCCTGTGGAGGGCGACGGCACAGCCCAACAAGAGCTGCCCTTCCGGCTGCAGGTTGTCGCCACCGTTTCACTGTTAGTTCCATCGATATTCGAACCTCTTACTACTCGTGGCACAAGGCGGTCGCTGTCGGAAATAGGAGATGCGCAGCGACGAGTGCTCAACTTTCTCTATCCCTGTACGACCCCCGTTCCTGACTCGTTTGATGGGACAATCAACATACCATTCTTCTACTCTGTCCTGTGCCCTGCCCCTCCACTCTCACCGCTGGCTTATGAGACTATGCAGCCTGTCGGGCTACTCCCCACACTTCTGCCTTTTCAATGTCGAACCTTGGCTTGGCTGCTCGACAGAGAAGGTAAGGCTGTCACTATAGGTGGGGAGCTGGTGCCCAAGGTTGCTTCGAATGATTTTACGCTATGGGACAAGGTCGAAGAGGGCAATCATATCTGGTACCATCACCGATTGAGTGGCATTTTGTCACCCACGCTGCCACAAATACCTCCCGTCTTGGGAGGTATCTTGGCGGAGGAGCCAGGATTAGGGAAGACGCTTGAAATTATCGCATTGATATTGTTAAACCCGGCCCCGAATGACAGAAACCCCACGGTCAAACGCTGGGATCCTGAAGCCAAACTCGAAGTCAGAGCAATCAAAGTACGTATAACAACCGACTCTCATCGCAAGGCGACCAACGTCCTTTTTAGTCGACCCTTATAGTCACACCGCCTGCTTTGGCTTCGCAGTGGGCAGATGAGTTGGCTGCACATGCACCTTCGCTCAAGGTACTGGTGTACAATGGATGGTCGAAGGTCTCTGTCTTTGCCACGCAGTCCCAACTCAAAGAAAAACGACGCAAGATGCAGAACACTAAGGCGAAGGCTCTGAAGAGAACGGCGAAAGCAAAGAGAAAAGGCAAGGGAAAGAAGACCGATGAAGACGATCAAATGGACGTCGATTTGGCTGATGAGGCGGCTGAAGATGTCGAACTTTTGGACTGGTGTTCATACGTGCACACTTTCGATATTGTCATAACGACATATACGGTGCTTCGCTCAGATTTCGATGTCGCGCGGGCAGTCCCCACCCGCCCTCGGAGGGAAGATGTTGTCTATACTAACCTTGAGCGGCCACGGAGTCCTCTTGTCATGGTCGAATGGAATCGCGTCGTCATGGATGAGGTGCAAATGGTGGGAGGCGGAAAAACTGAGTTGTGTTGATTTCACTGTTTATCCTCTCCGATATTTACTCCGTCGCTCCAGAGACATGGTCTCCCTCATCCCTCGTCTTTCATCGTTCGCGGTTTCAGGAACTCCTGCGCGCGCGCAGGTTACTGATCTGCTGCGCGTATTGAAGTGCGTGTAGTATATCGAAGTTTATGATGATGCTGAGTGTCATTAGATTCCTTCGGGTCGATGACATGATCGGCTCTCTGAAATTATGGAATAGAATGATCTCATCTGGATTCGGTGCTGCTCATTTTGCGGCACTCTTCCGGTCCTATGCGATCAGGTGTGCCGGTCATGAGAGCCCTATCATGTGTTCATGGTTAATGCGCGCTTAATCAGGACTCTCAAGGTTAATGTCCAAGAGGAATTGACAATTCCTCGACAAACGCGATATCTCGTTAGCATCCCCTTGGGACGTGTCGAAAAACATGTCAGTAGTTTTCAATTCCTCACCATGATAATCTGACGTCTCGTCTGCTTTCCCACTACATAGGTCTACGATCAAACACTCGAGACCGCATTGCAAGAGCTTGGCTTGGATGCTCGTGGTGTCGCGGCTTCTGAGGGTTGGGAAGTTGATGGGGTCTTGCTTCGTTCTTCGCTCCGCAGGCTTCGTGGCATTTGTACCCATCCCCAAGTGAGTTAGCAGGAATTATGGTTTTGGTCGTGAAAGTGATTCCCCATTCAGATCGGCCAATTACAAAAACCAGGCGATAAGCTATTCAAACCTGGAGCAGTCAAGACAATGGATGACGTCCTACAGGCACGCTATTGATGATCCATCTTCCTTTCACATAAAGCTTATACGACGTACATAGGGTATGAGGGACTCGAATTGGCGCGCCATGATGGATGATTCCAAATCTAAAGTGAAGTTACTGATATGCTTCATTGGCTCCTTTTGATGTTGGGTTCAGGTGCAGGAACTTATACGATTCTCCCAGCTGCAGCAGCGTGATGAGAGCGACCTTAATCGGTACCACCACGCGCTGGAAACGCTCATTCACGCAGAGCAGGAGGCCGGTGATATGATTGAAGAAGTCACGGCCGCGTTGGTCGATCATACCGCCCAAGGAGTGTTGTTGAAGAAAGTCGGCGCTCACAACATGGCCGCAGTTGAAGGGATGGTCAATGACAAGGGAAAGCAGCGGCAAGTGTCTGAGGATCCACCAGAAACACCAGATTCTGAGGAAGGCTTACCTCACACACTTGCTGGCGAAGAACATGGGAGAAAGCGAAGTGCTCTCCAGAACCGACTCCGAGAATGCCGTCTCACTCTGCACAAAGCGAAGTTCCTCCAGGGCGACATTTATCATATCCTTGGAGTTTCACAATCTGAAGATGAAGCATACGGAGTTGCCGAAAAACTCAGACATGACCTTCTCATAGGTGGGCGCTTGAACTCTCGCAATTATTTTACTGGGTTTCCAGATGCTGATATATCTCAGGTACGGAGGAAGATGCGAAACGTGCTATGGCACAACTCACACAGGATGCGACCAAGAAGCATTTGACTCAAGAGGCACTATTGATTGACATACCCTTTCTCGATGGAAGTGGCATATCATCTCTTATCCAGCAGCTCAAACCAACCAAAGCAGAATTAGCCACCAAACCACAACCTCATAAAGTCGGTCTGTACAACCGAGCTGTTGAGTCAAATGAGCTTGTATGAGCCGTTCGTACTTCCAGAGTTTTGTTCACTGCTTAATAATGTTGCTAGATTGACGAAGCCAACGAAATACTAAGCGATGTCTTGAACCAACAATGCACGTTGCTTTGGGAATGGAGAACCACGATCATTGCATTGCTTACCCAGAAGCTCTCACCCGGTGAAGCTGAAGCGGACGGGGAGGAATACCAACGAACTCTTGATAATCAAGGGGAGGCGGAAACGTATCTTCAGTCCTACAGTGCCCTTTTGGCCGATCGAAGACAAGCTCTTATGAACGAGAGAACACTTCTCGCTGCTCATGACCAACGAGAGAAGAAACTTCGCCACACGAAAGCGGCAATTAAGGCATCAGCAGCTGTCGATCATGGTTTAGGGGTTCTCGATATTATTGATTTACAACCAGAGCACGAAGTGTTGCACCTCAAACTTTCCGCACAGCGCAAGGTACTTCTTGGGCGTCTTGGTAACAGGGCAGTTAGGAGCGTGCGTCTGATTCCAGGTTTTGTTTCTATGGAAAGGCACTTACTATCTGGCTTTAGGTCTTATTTGAGCTGCACTCTAACTTCACTCGAATCACTAAAGATGGTGATCCAGAGAAGGCGCTTTTGAAAGACGTAACGATGGAGCTTCGCCAACTCATAGCAGCTCAAGGCGAGTTTTTTTCTGGCTTACAAAAGGATCAATGGGTTGACAGGGACATACAGGTACACTCTTGGACAAACTGGATACTGATCTCGCATTGCTTCGAAAAGCCTTTAACCAGCGGATCTTATATTTCAGACAACTCCAGGAGATATCTGATTCCGTTGCTGAAGTTACTTGGGAATCGACTATCGAGATTGCACTTCAGGAGTCCGCTGCGGATCGGAACGAACTAGAGGCCAAAATCAACACATCGCGTGCTCGACATCGATATCTGGAACATCTTGCGCAGAACAAAGAAGACGGCGATGAAGACGAAGACGAAGGGTGCTGTATCCTTTGCCGATGTGATTTTGTCCGTGGTTTCATAACCCAATGGTGAGTTTGTCTTGATGGCAATATGATACTTATTAAACGACCACTTCGTAGTGCTCATGTCTTCTGTGAAGTAAGTCGCAATATGTGATGAGTATGTCTTCTGGGCTAACCTTTCGTAGTTATGCTTGAAGGCCTGGTTTCTTCGCAAAGACGGGAAAACGTGCCCTGTTTGCCGGTCAGTATCTGGCCCTTGCACTACGTTTCCAGAGTTAACTCTTTCATCTCTCATAGTGTTCCTATCGATCCCGATACAACCCAGCGTTTTACGATAAATCAACGCGAGGAACCACCCCCAAAGCCAGTTACGGCCAGTAAAGAGGCTGCACCAAAGTCACACCGGCAGGTTTCATACAATATGATGGGTAGGATTGCTCTTCCTCATTCGTGAATTAAAATATCACAACTTCTCTCAGATCCGGCGTTACTCCGTAAAATTCAAACGATCCAGTCATTTGGTGACTTTGGAAGTAAGATTCAAACCCTAGTTCGTCACCTTCTCCACCTTCAGATGACGGATCCTGGTGCGAAAAGCATCGTTTTCTCCGCATGGGCTGATTCATTACACAGTACGTTTGTTTTGCCTTCTCGTTGATCTTGTGGCTAATTAGGCAAAGTCCTGGAGCAAGCACTGAAGACCAACGGTAAGTAAATGCTGTGTCAACAAGCCGCATTCTGAGCACAATTTCCAGGAATTCGGTGTTTGCGCATCGAGCAGAAATCGAGAGGTGAAGGCGCGGCGAAGATGTTTAAGAATGACCCGAACGTCCTTGTTCTGTTACTGCACGGGTTCGTTGATAATCCACTCAAGTCTTCAAGCATTATTCACGTTTCACGTTTCGACAGAGAAAGAGAGAACGCAGGACTCAACGTGACTTGTGCTTCTCGTGTGTTCCTCCTTGAGAGTGTAGTCCACCATGCTTTCGAAGTTCAAGGTAGAAGAGGCTGTTAATCTGACCACGCCTTGGCATTTGCTGACATTTTGACAGCTATCGCTCGGATAGACAGGATGGGTCAAACGCGCCCGACGGAAGGTTCGTTTCGTAGACTTTGCTTGGCATACTTTGACTGATTCAATATCGTCAGTGTTCTGTTATTACGCCGAAGGTGCGAATGCCAGTGCTCGTTTCGTCATACCTTCCCGGCTGATCTTCTCTGCATCTAGATACAGTGGAGAGAAACATTCTCGACCTCGCCGCGCGCAAGGGCGTGTCCCTTTACACGAAGGAGAATTCTGCTGGAACGCTGAACATTGCTTCCCTTACTTCGGGCCTTGAGAAAGAAGTTGTTGAAGCACCTGTCAAGAAGGTCCAAAAAGGAGACTTCATTTCCAGGTCCGTCCTCGTGCGAATGATGATTCTGATTCATCAATATTCAACATTGACATGTTGCATGCAGGATCGACGACATGCTTGCCATCCTATTCCCGCACATGTATGAGGACGTGGAATACCTTCTTCCCCCAGAAGATGCTGCGATGGACAATGATTACTCCGATAATAATTCTAGAAAGAGTACTGGATGGGTTAGTGTGGAGAACGCTATAGCGGGCCCTTCTAGACTACCTTATAATTAAGAGGACGTTTTTGTTCGCTTCCATCGTCCAAAAGCAAAGATAAACAGGTGCCACTGATTTTCGGCTTACTACGGCTACTAAATACGTACATATGTCCTAACGATGTCCTTCCATTCTTTTGTCCCACTGTCCCAGCGTACATGGCTCGTAGGAAAAGCGTCCTACTTGCGGCAATCACAGTAAGTGCATAATTTGGTTACTGGAGCTCGCCTTGCGAACCCCACGATTCACGATTTACCTCTAGGTAACTATAGTGGCCTTTACGATATGCTCACTGCGTGCCACGAGTATACCCACCATCGTAATTGCCACTGGAGTATTCAAGTTGCATTATCCTTCTATCTTTGTTTCGAACCTTCAGAGTCAAGTTGACGCACCAGGCCCTGATACTTGTTTAAGCTCGTCTCCGACGCTCGATCAACTGGTCACTTGCCTTGACAATTATATCGTGCCTCCCAAGTACTATGATTCACCTCGGTATAATGACGCCCAGCCGAACACAGGGGAACGCGCAGCGTGGATGGAGACGGTAGCAATGCTTCTCAACACTGATAAAAATTGCTCATCGCTCACCATCCCACCCACTCTTACCAATCTCTATGCCATAACCATGTTCACCGAATCCTCCGGCTCTTCGAACTCATACTGTGTACTTCATGAGACTACATCTCAGGATGGGGTATATTCCAAGGGATGGGGACTCATGGTTGTCCCCGCTACCCGCCGCGACGTTTCTCGATTCATCCATGTCTCAGCACCACACCCCTGGGCTGATATGAATACTACGCAACAGGCCGGTGCCTTGTTTAAATCTGCAGGCGCAAAGAGTCTTCTTATCCCGGGACGACTCCGCACTGCGTTTTTCGAGCCTACAGATTGCATCAGTCGAGGTAGCAGTCAGGAGGTGTATTATAAAACAGATCCTGCACATGACAAGGTGATTATTTGTCCATTACTACTGTCCGTTCCACTGACGTCTTCTCAGCTGCAGCCATTTTATGATGCCAACAAAGTTATTTGGGCGTGGCAGAATGCGAACGGAGGATGTCCCGGGGCATCGTGTGCCTTTATTCAGTTCCACGGTAAAGGATCTAAGACTTGCTCATCCGAACAGATGTTCCTATCCAGTGGTCTTGGTGCGTGCAAACTCTTCACCTCACGTCGTCGTCATGCGATCTTAACCTTCTTCCTAGGCAATAACCCTTCCTCAGAAGCTTGGTACACCGATGATGTCGACAGACCGGTCAAGCGTCTTAAATCCCAGCTCAAGCTTGCTTTTCCCACCTGGAATATCACTCTTCCATCAGACAGCTCCTGTGCTCTCACTGCGACTAAAAATGTTATCGGCCGCTTCCTGAATGGGGTTGATGACTCTCGGGTTTGCAGGCAGAACTCTGATGCTCAGCTTGCGATGGGAGCTTTTGTGCATGTTGAACAAAGCGCTGCAGCACGGGCCGAGTCTGCTTATGAAGCGTGGTCGGAAGCTCTGGGGAAGACCTTCGAGCCCGATTGCGATGTGGGTATGACAGTGGGCCCTGCAAACAATAGATGTGAATAAAGATGACGGTAGCACCGTACCTAAGTTTGTATGACTGCCACTAGCCCTCTTTCGCAACCAATAAGTACATACATCCACCTGTTCAATCTTAGCACAATATGTATTAGCTTTCCTTGTTACTCCTAGCTCCGTTTTTTCTTGAAGAGTTATCGAACACCACAGGCCCAAAATTTAATGGTTCAATTTGTTTATGGACGGCCGGATAATGGCATACGGGTCATAAATAAGCTCAATCGGACCGCGCTAAAAATTATTAATCGTTCCTACCTACTTCGGCGTCAGTACATAGCCTTTACTTGCAGTCACGTCCAATCGAGAATTCTTTGTCAATTCGAAGGACTGGGTGTTATACACCAATTATGATACATTCAGATTTCAGTGTTGTACAACACTTTCCACTAGGTTACACCCTACGAGGAAGATTCCATCCCACCCCAATCATGCAGGCGTAATGGGGAATCACCTGTTGAAAATATTCTCCGGATTATACTCCTTTATCGTCTGCAACCTCGGATAATTTTTGCCAAATACTACACTGGCTTGATCCAATACAGTCACTATGGGATCTATATCCCCCTTTTCATTGAGTTTTTGATTAAAAGAAGCAACGTTGAAAAAACTCGCCGTAATTTGAATACTCCAGCTTCTGCGCGACTGCCATACTATCCGCAGTCCCGCTCTCAATAATATCACATAGTTCAAGACATAACTCCCTCGCTCTATCCACCGCATCGTTCTCATCCTCACTATGCTTCCAAATAATCTTTATCAACACATTCAGTGCCGAAGTACGACGAAATGCGGCTTCTCCCTCGGGCACAGAGCAGATTTTCGAGAGGTGGAAGACTCGAGTAATATTGACCCTTTGAACGCCGGTCCAGAGGTGGGTGTGGAAGTGGATTTGATCAGGTGTTGGAATGCATCGGAAATGGAGGAGTAGTGTGGCGTTTTGCGTGCGATGCCTTTGAAGTAGGAACCTTGACCAAGTATGGCAAAGCCATTCTGGTGATATATGAGTGGGAGCTAGAGCATTTGGATAAGAAAAATGATTACCATGAGCGAGTTCATTTCCTCGTATGGGCGTTCACAGGGGGCTTGTGAACTGTCCAGGAGTGGAAGGTAGGCTACAGAGGAAAAACAGATAAGGCAGTGAACAGCGAGAAAGGGGTCGAAATTCACGTACGCATGTCAAAAAAAAAGCTTTGAAGTTGGTCTTGCCTTCTTCAGATCCGTTGTAAAATAGAATGACTACGATCATAAGCTAAATATGTGGATGCATCAAGCATGGCACAATGAGGAAACACCAAATTCAAGCCGTGGACATACATTCCCATCCGGCCCGATTGCATTATCCCCTCCTTTTCCCAACTCCCTTATACCACTCCTTAGTCACACTCACCAATTGCCCCAACGTCACTAGGGGGATAGAAGAGCATCCCAGCGAAGATCTTGGCGTGCTGCAGGTGCAGCTGATATACAAACTCGGTTACGACACCGAAGTTGCAACCGCCACTACGGATGCCGAAGAAGAGATCTGGGTTGACTCTTGCGGGATGCCAGAGGCTGGGATCACCGTTGCCTAGAAAATCAGAGTCAACTGGAGGAGAATGTAGAGCAGGAAGCACATACTTCGAGGAGGTTGTTGATAACCAACCCATGTTTGCTGCTGAGCCAGCCATAGCCGCCTCCAAGAGTGAGCCTATGAGCGTAATTTGAGTTTTATTCACTCGGTACTGGACGGTATGAATAGGCGATCATACCCTCCGACTCCTATCTGTTACAGAGTTTTCGGAAATTCTTGTCCCACGTGGTTTTGAGTGATTAAATTTTGCAAAAATAGAAAGATTCCAAAAATAAAATAAAACATTGGGATCATCCTTGTATCTCGTTACACACAGTCTTTAGACTCTTTACGGTCTCTACAACACTCATTTAACATATCTCCAATGTCTGGGTACTTCTCCGATGGTCAGGGGACATTGTACATATCATCCTCAGAGTCCGACACTGGTTTGCGAGCAGATGAGGACAATTCTTCATTTTCCGATAGGCGAGCTAGGTTTGGCCATTTCAAAAGCTATGAATTCACGGAATTGCGTGCGATTCATCCCACTTTCCTGTGGATTACTACTTGCTCCCAGAGTTACAGACCCCAAAACCGTGGCGAATGATTGGATACCATACTGATAGCTCCTAAGTGCTGGTATCATGCGCATGAATAGGCTTATTACGGCCAATTAGGTGCATTGCATATGGGAAGGTAAAAGGAGAGCGGAAATGCGTGGGGTCGGACACAGTGCATTTGAACGGCGCCGAGCCAACTCTTTGGAGCGCGGCAGTTCACGGGTTAGTCGCTCTAAAGATGGCTCAGCTCTTGCATGTGAGTTCTCTCCGAGCCCTCCCCCCAACAGTCCGTCTACGGTAGCCTCAGACTAGTTTAGTCCTCCGAGCGGACCCGTTGGCAACACTGTAGTCCCGGGCCTATAAGATATGATGCCCTAGATGATTTGTTTAGTTCACTCTTCCCTTCTCTGCCTTTTATCGATACTTCGCTTCCGATATGATGTTGGTATTCTTCACCGCTATTGTTTTAACCATCAACCACCTCTATTCAACTTTTGCGTCACCGATAGTGTTCAAGGATGCTGTTGTTGCTGGTCAATCGCTCGACTTGACACATACACTGGTGAAACGCCAGTACCGCCCCCCGGGCCAGTTGTGCCAGAGCGCTGAGCACTGGTGGGGTAGGGATTGCATAACTTCGCTACTCGATCAAGCATGGGCGGACATCTGCTTTACCCCTGAGGGGGTTGAATACTGGAGGTTTGGAAGTTGTCCCGAAGGCACAATGTGCATGAACACATACGGCCCTGCACCTGATTATCCACCAATCATTATTTGTCTGGTTCGCCCCACAGGCCCCGACGATAGCCCTGTTGGTGGTAATGGTGATACGCCCACTGGGCAGGTGGGACTTATTCCGGTCCCGGATTCTTCAATTCCAATCCGTGTACAGCGCATCGTATCAGTTCCAATTGTGAAAGACATACCACATGCATCTGTCTCAGCTTTGATTGAAGGTATGTACCAAATCTCCCAATCGATCCTTACCTGGCAAACTCTCTTATTGACTGTTGTGAACCGGTTACTGAAGGCACAGATGGAAATTACCTCGTCAAACCAATGGCAGACATAGTCGGGTCTTTCCGGCACACAACAGCGAAGGTTTGCACATATAATGATACCAACCGAGACTGTGTACCCGCAGGCTTATACAACCTTAAAGCCGGGGACGACATTGACTTCACGTTTGGCCTCGGCGGTACCCAATACGTGAGATTTTACTATGCAATTCTTAGTGTTTGAGGCTAGTTGAGGAAATGGGAGGGTGGAGCGGTGATGGTAACATTGGCAAGGGACCGTCAACGGTTGCCGCAGAGTCCAAGGTCTTCCAAATAAGGGGTTTTTTTTAGAGCAATTTGTTGTGGTGTACGAATCTCTTCTGTTTTCCTGCTACTAAGTCCGCTCTTGCATCATGCATATATATCCATGGTCTACTAGAATAGAATGGCTCGCGAGGGTAAAGCCCGAGCTTCCACCTGAAAGATTCTTCATTTCAAGATGTGATAACTCAGGAAAATACTGACCAGATGCAAGTGCCTCTCGAAGACCACTGTGAACCTGCTGGTGCCTGTTTTTCATTTGCTTAGTTTGGGAAACCCTGATTTCATGATATATAGTCATCAGGAAAAAGCATTTTGGCTGTAGCGTACTGCCACTGATTGATAGCCGCACGTAGGCAGCATATTATTGTATTTTGCACGTGACCTTGCCAAACAAGAAAATACAACTCAATTTGAATCTGGCAGTAAAACTGCCATAACTCAGTCAGTTCCCCACGGATTGGCTTGGTGTTTTTTATGTGTAAAAGCGAATGTATTGGTGAGGTGTTGGGCCCATCAAAATGTGACAATTGGTTGATCTTAAAATTCGCATTTTTGGCTTATTTAGGGCATTTTTGCCTGTTCAACAGCTCTAACTATAGCAGGAAAGCACCAAATGCCATAAAAATATTGATGCACCTTCTTTATCATGTTATCTTGGTGTTGGAACATTTCCACTAGGTTTGAACCATTGCCTGAAGCTTGAGGGCCATTCCATGTCAAGCTGTCCTACAGTTGCCTAATTGGGACTGCTGAAGGAGAATGACTGCTAAATTATGAGATGATGCATATATGTAGATGAGTAGGGGATGCTATGAGGAGACTCAGAGAGGATGGTAATGGTAGGACGCAAGGAGGAATGGATATATCTCCTATAGTTACAAGTAGCCGTACATATAGAGTATTCCTATACTGGTAACGTGACTGTCGTATCCCAACACTCCCCCTCAGGCTGTTGCCAGTCCCATTTCCATCGTATGCTTCAGGTGCTTTGGATGTGGTAGGGCTGATTCCATTCATATTACAGGCATTGTATGTGTCAATATTAAAATGCTGTCCTTCGTCGCTAGGATTGTTGAACCTAAGTTGTTCTTCAATATTAAACACAACTTTGACTGTTTCTGCTCCTTCATTCATTTCTTCATCTCTCTTCTGCTTCTTTTTCCCTTTGTCTCTCCCCTTTGACTTCTCATCCCTTTTTCTCTTCCCCTTATTCTTCTCCCAACACTCTTTCATGTGGAATTTATCGCACATTGAGCACTTGCTTTTGCCGAGGTAAATACAGTCATTGGTGTTGTGGTTGTTTCAGCCACATTGCTTGCATGATTTACCATTGCCCCCTTTGGATGATGACACGATCTGCTCAGTGAGTGATGGCCTGGATACAGCCTGGTTGACACCCTCGGCCTTTTGAGCGTGAGTTTGATGTCGAAGGTATTCCTCTTTGAGGATGCCGATGAACTCCTGAGAGCGCATAAGCTTCTTAGGGTCTGTTTCCATGACTCCTTTTCAGCTGCCAACATAGGGTTCAGTGAATGGATCCCAGGAGAGCAGGAGAGACAATGAAATGATGACTTTGAAAAGAACGTTGGAAATTTTGAAGTCCTTGTCATTCAAAAAGTTGATACACTCCCAGTACTGTTTGAGTTTGTTGAGATGCTCGCTGATGTTTGTATTGTCATCGGCTGAGGTGTGAAAGAGATTATGGATCATCAAGACAATGGTTTGATGCCCCTTAGAGTCATGTACAGCTTCAAGGCTGTCCCACATAGCTTTAGCTGTTTCACATTGGCTGATGTGGACCATCTCTGCGGATGTGATGTTGTTGATGATGAGGGTCTGGGCATAGTTGTCGTTGAATTTCCAGTTTCTGACACCATCAGGATCATCGTCCACATTGGGCAGTGCAATTAATCCTTTGGCATAGCCATCAACAGAGCAGAGGCATGGCATGCGCTTCATGCGTTCATGCCAGGCAATCCAGTTTTGCTCGTTAAGGGATTCGGAAAGCCTAGTGATAGAGGCACCTTCTTGGGCATCTACCTTCTCGATGAGAACAATGGGCTCAGTGAAGAGTCCCTCGCAGTCATCATGGACATCATCGTAGTCTTCTAAGTCACCAGACATATGTCTCTATAGGGGTGTAAACAGCGACGACGATGGTTGGGTTGGGATGGAATGGGTTTCGGGATGTTGCCACAGATGTTCCAGGTAGACAAGATAATAAAGCTTTTAATAGAGTGCAAGCTCAGGGCCCATAACCTGTAGACGAGTAGGGGATGCTATGAGGAGACTCAGAGAGGATGGTAATGGTAGGACGCAAGGAGGAATGAATATATCTCCTATAGTTACAAGTAGCCGTACACATAAAGTACTCCTATACTGGTAACGTGACTGTCGTATCCCAACAATATATGTATCAGGCATTTAAGGGCATTAGAGAGACATGTTAAAGAAGGTGCATGAATATTTTTAGAGCAGTTTGTACTCTCCTGCCACTGCTAGAGCTGTTGAACATGCAAAAATGCCCTAAATAGACCAAAAATGCGAATTTTAAGATCAACCAATTGTCACATTTTGATGAGCCCAACACCTCACCAATACATTCACTTTTACACATAAAAAATATCAAGCCAATCTGTGAGGAACTGACTGAGTTATGGCAGTTTTACTGCCAGAATCAAATTGAGTTGTATTTTTTTGTTTGGCAAGGTCACGTGCAAAATACAATAATATATGAGTGCTCCCATTGTGATATCCACTCAATGGCAATGTGATAGATCCAAGAGATGAGCAAATAGCACTTGGTTGCATTCATGTTGAACATGATAGGAGTTGAGATTATCCATAGTGCTCCACCTCCAATTGGTAGCTTATGTAGTTTGATACTCACTGTGCACCTGGCAGGGTAGGATTTTCATCCATTTAAATGTGGAAACATGAGTTTCCTACCATAAACAGCTGAATTGATGGCAGATGAATTTGGGATGATTTTTCATCCTGTATATTTTCAACCATTCAAGGGATGGTATGTTATTTTACAAAGTGTCCATAAACTAAAGGGATGAAATTTCATCTTGCAAAAGAATGAAATGCAGGGTATTTTTTTCATCTAAGACCAAGTTATGGATTTAATACAAAAGATAGAGTGTTTCCATAGATGATTTTCCCACATCCAGAGGATGAACCAAGTGTCAATTTTTCACAACTTGAAAGGATGAAATGCAGGGGATAGTTTTAATCTAAGACTACAGTATGGATTTCATGCAAAAGACAGATTTCTTTCATAAGGTGATTTTCTGACATTCAAGGGATGGATAATGAATCAGCTACAATGCAGTATGTATTTGTGCTATTAATGTACTTCGGACAATGATTGCCCACTTGCCACAGTCCATAATGTGCCCAACTACACATTTTACTTGATTGAGGTCAACCAATGCCACAGGCCCCATGTTTTTGTAATAGTTGATCCTGCAATAATTTGTGGATGACTCAGAAATTTTGACCTGTTTGATCACTGTGTACATGAAGGAATCAGCCTCAATTCCATGTTCAGAAGAGTGGGGGATATTGACAATAAGGAAGTGGAGGATCTGCCCAAAGAAATCTCACAGCTCAAACTCTGGTGCTCAGTGTCGTTGGTGAGTAAATTTGTTGACAGCAATTTGGTACTAGAGTACAAGTTAGCAGGCATGAAAAAGCTTAGTGGAGGGCCTACCCGGACAAATGACATATCTTGGCTGTCAGATCTGAGGGGAATAAGTTCATGGGCATGATGGTGTCACCACCCTCCAGTTGGCATGCCTAACCATAGTGGGCAAATCAGGTGGTCTTGGGTATAAGCTTCTGGATGATTAATATAGACTGGTCAAAGCATGTTGCTAGGGTGGCAGTGAGTGTCATCCATAGGGAGGTGGGAAGGGCTATCATAGATCTGATGGGTGGGGTAAAAACAAATGATGGATCTGGCTCATGACAATGAGCAAGTGGGTTCATTGATGTTATGGAAGACTTACGTGATGGCAACTTGATGTCCTTATCATGATACACAGGAGATAAGAGATGAAGTTGTTGGTGCAAGTCATAAAGGAGTGTTATGTGTGTCAACTATGTGTGGGATGTAACATACTTGTTGATGTTCACATAGGGAAACTGTTGGCTTCTGACATACATTACAGAGAATGTCACCACAAAAGTGCTCTATTGGAAATGCCCAGTAAGCCCAGACTGAACCCATAGCCCTGATAGTTGGTGCAATATGCAGCAGTGAGGGGACAAGTAGCAACACACATCAGATCATATTTGTAGTACAGACTATTAATCCATTAGATAGCATCCTATCAGAGAAAAGAAGTATGTACCATTTATATTCCTTGACCCAATGTTGGAAACCTTTCTCAAGGTCATCAAGTTGATCCCGGGTTATTTTGAATTTGAGACAGAGGGTTAATAGTCAAAACAATTTGACAAAGTGCTTGTAGTATCATTCCAATATAAATTGGCCCCTGAGGAATGTTGGGACAATGTACAATGTCCAGATGGAGTGAGTTTTAGCAGTCATCTGTGCCTTTTCTAAAGCTATATTTGGAACTCCAGAGCCAAGTGCTGCAGGGATGGTTTTTTCTGCATTCGCCATGCCCACTCCAATAGCTTCCCACACAGTCCACACCAACATATATTCTTCATCATTATGGAAAAGATCCTTGAACTTTTCAGTCCAAAGGAGGATGAGGTTGGGGATGAGGTTGGTCCATATGCGATGCATGAAATCATAAGGAAAGAACACAGGAAACAAGAGGGAGCTTAAGGTGCTGAGTAGTGGCATACTTTTGATACCATACAACATTGCAAGACGTTCAGAATTGGCATCATTTGAAGCATACTGGACTTCCTTTGCCTGTTCTATAAACGATTCATAATTTCAGAGTGAAAGCACAAATCCTGTGGGTCTGAGAAGCCCTCACAGTGCAAAGGAGCATAATGTGTTGTCATCTGTGAGAATGGAATGTGGATTCCTTTGACTGTACACATGTGGCATGAAGAAATTGCATTGTGGTTCTTCATGTGCATAATCATTGACATGGCAGGTATATCACCAAAGACCACAATCAGATATGCATGCAAGAGGAACACAGCCTTTGTAACTGCATCAAAGGCAGAAACACCACCCTTGATTTGGAGAAGTTCCTGGATTAATGGCCAGAAAAATGAATCCATATCACCAGGTTTCTTTGATCCAGAGATCATCCCAATAGGAATAATGTTCCTCTTGGAAAACTGCTTTTCAGAAGAGAGGTTATAGTTGAAGATGATGATTGGCCGGGCAGTCTTTGTACAGTGCTTGAAGGGACCAAAGCCATCTGTGGATAACTCAAGTGCAATGTCATAAGGATCAGAAAAGAACTATGCTGAGAGTTTTTCATCCCCAATTGTGACATACATTTCCTTTAGTGAATGGTAATGAGTGCCATTGAAAATATCAGTTGATTTCATTGGGTCATGTTGGTGGTTAGACTGGTACTGCATACCCCAAAAATTATTTGTAAATACCATTCCTTGAGTAGGAGAGTCTGAAGAATGAACATTGCAATACAAGACTACAAGATACAGGATAGAAGGAGAGGGGAGAAAGAAAGCACATGATTCAAGGTAAACAAGCAGGTGTGATTGCAGCATGTCCAAAATAACAGAAAAATGTATCAGTGTAGAAGTGAGCAACAACATCCTCAAGTAAGAAACATCTGATTTATTATAATCTTTGATAGACCTTTCAACCAAGAGTGCAGATGATATCACACCAGGCCAACCCCTCATTAGAGTCTGAAGCCTCAACAAGAAAGGTAAATAGGAGTTTCAATCCTCGGAACAGAGGTCTGTCCTCACATGCTCCAGATCTATCATGAGTAATGATCCCACTTGCAGACAATCTTGTAGAACATTTTGATATTCTATATTGCTGTGACTAGCTGGTCTGATTCACCTGTCCAAAGAGAGGAGCTCAAACCAAAAATTTAGTTCGGTGAGCCACCATAACATCCATTGGGCTTCAGTATTACTAAATGAGGTAAGAGCAGTGGTGCAAGATATATCATTTATCTTAATGCCCAGGTCATTGATTGCAGGTCCAAAAAGGTTTTGGGCATGGCTCTGACTACAGGCTGAGAGTGAATCTAACTTTTGGGGCGGAATGTCACCAATAAGGATGTCCTGTCATTGTTGATTTGAAAGGGGATGGGCTAATAGATGACAATGATGAGAGGAGGTGGTAGATACAGGTGGGCTCAATGGCTTGCCAGGTAGCAAAATATATGTTGTGGCATGTTTCATTTGTGGCAATAAAAATGCCAGGTTCAGGGAAGATATATTTCTGATCATCAGGAGACAGATATTGAACTTGCACATGCGCAGGATCCTGGTCTACTGTTGTCAATGCTGTACTCCATGTGTGTATGGGAATAGGAGCAAAGGCGTAATCTGTGACTGGCTAAAATTTATTGCAACTGGGATCACCTTTCTTTGGTTGGGAACCTAGATGATTGTCAACAACGAGTAAGAAAGAAGGTGGCACCCAGTCTCACCAGTGCTATGTGGACCAATGGATGGGCCTTGCTTTTGGGGCCTGTGCAAAGATCCAGAGCGGACAGATAGGAATGGGCAGCTGGGCCCAGCAACAGGAGGGACAGGGGGTAGACTGAAATGTGAAACAGAGGCAGAAGGTCTGGGTTCTTGTCTGGCAGACGAGCCACCAAACAGATTGGTGAGGGATAAGACACTGTGCACCTAGCACCGTAGGGTTTTCAGCCATTTAGATGCTGAAATGTGAATTTCCTAACATAAATGGATGAATTAAGGGTGGATGAATTTGGGATGAAT
>QFEU01022070.1:0-18772 GCA_003316345.1 Tricholoma terreum
CCCAAGGGAGTCATGCGCCAGTCTAAACAGGTCCTCACGTAGGGTTCCAAACCTAGGTATGACGAGGCGATCTCCCAAATACCACAGTCCATTTTCATAGCGGATATTAGGTATGCTGCTGTCAACTGTGGATAGCTTTTGACAGAAGTCGTCATGTTCATATCCCTCACGGACGTCTTTGAGAAATGATTCGTCTGCAGAAATCGTGAGGATTGCATTGCATGAGCTCTTTTCTTGCCAACACTCCCATCGCAAAGGGGAATTGGCCACATCTACATCATCAGTCAAGGTTTCTGAGGCATCAGGAGGCAACCGGAATAGCGCATCGGCAATGGTGTTGTCTTCACCACGAATGTAATGTATTGACATGTCAAATTGCGAGAGGTGTTCCATCCAGCGAGCCTGCCTGCGCGACAGGTCTTTCTGGGTATCAAAATTTTCAAGTGTTCGGTGGTCAGTGTATACGATGAATTGTGAACCAAGAAGGTCTGATCACCATTTTTTTAGCGCGCAGACTATAGCAAGCATCTCTTTTTCGTGAACTGGATAGTTCTTTTGTGCGTCTTTTAATTGCATGGAGTCGAATGCCACCGGTCGAGCTGACTCCCATGATGGCCCCCAGCTGAGGACCGCACCGGTTCTCAAGTCACTGGCATCGCAAGTCACAAAAATTTTATTATCTCCAGGTGACGTGTGATCAATTACTGTTAGGCATTCACGGCTCACCACCAGTGCTTTAATAGCTTCAAACGCGTTTTGGTGTGCTGTAGACCAAGCGGGAAAACTTTTTTTTTCGCATTCTTTGTTTGTTAACGGAGTAAGTACCGCAGTATGTTCTGCCAGGTGAGGCAGGAAGGTAGCTATGTAGCGAACGAGTCCTAGAAAACTCTGGACCTCGTTGGTGGTTTGAGGGGCAGGCCAGTTTAAGATTTTATCAACTTTCGAAGAGCATGCTTCGATCCCCCGCTGGGAGATTCGATGTCCCAGGAAAATCAGTTCTGTTAAATAAAACTTTGACTTTTTTGAGTTGCAGTAAAGACGGGCTTTGCGAAGGGCATTCATTATGAGTCTGACATGTACAGTGTGTTCCTCCAGAGAGTTCGACCAAACGATGATATCGTCCAAGTAGATGTGCGCGAAAACACCTAGGAACGGTCGCAAGGCGGCAGTCACTCGTCGCTGGTGGACGGGGGGTGCATTCCGCAATCCTTGAGGCATTACTAACCACTCATACAGTCCAAGTGGTGTAGTGACGGCGGTGAGGTGGATGCTTTCAGGATCCATTTTTGTATGAAAAAAACTGTCTGTCATGTCTAATTTGCTCCAGATTTTGCCTCGGCCAGCATCTGCCAAGATGTCATCTACACATGGTAAAGGGTGTGAATCTGTAACAGTGTTTGCATTTAGCTGGCGATAATCATTTACCCAGCAAGGCAGTACATTCGCATCTGCCTTAGGAACCAGGAATGCTGGGGATGCATGAGCAGAGGATGACGGTCGGATGCATCCCGCATCCAGATGTCGTTGAATCAGGGTACCCCAAGCTTCACGAAATTTACGTGGGCAGGAGTAGCTCCTAGTGCTAATAGTCTTTTCTGCATTTTTTAATTTGATTTTACATAGCACAGAGTCTGGCATCTCATCCACATGGGGAATCGGTTTGAACACATCGGCATAGCTTTCTTTCAGTTCAGTCTCCATTTTTTGGAGTTGTTGCTCTGCTGCGAGCTGTTCTATACGCACACGGATAGCTGCTACAATGTTCACATTCTTGACATGTTCACATCTAGCATCTACCAGCGGTCGATGAGATACACAGAAGTCTTTCAGTTCTTTCATCAACAGTTTGCGATTTGCAGTCACTTTAGCAAATATGTCACGTAATTTCGTCTTCGGTTTATGTATTACTGGAAGTACAGGGTGTAGGAGGTCGAACATGCAATTCATATCTATGGCAGTCCGGTCATGGGCATTTACGACAATTTGGTTATGCGAAAGAAAAGGCAGTCCAAGGATAATGGAATGGCAAAGGCTGGGTGCAACAATGGCACGAACAGTACGGGCAGAATACAAATTATTACGGTCATGCAATTTCAATTTGACCCAGTGTGTGAGCGAGACATGCGATGAGTCAGAAGAATTATTAAAAAAGGCACCTGAAACAGGGAATGGACGAGACAGTGCGCGAGTGGGCAGACAAAGGCGAGAGACTAATGCTTGATCGATCAGAACTGGAGGAGATCCATGGTCAATCAATGCGGAAACGGGAATGCGAGACAGGCAAGAGGGGTCATGGCTGTCGACAGCACATTCCCATAATAGATGAGGCAAGATGAAAGGGACATGCGGGCTCACCGAGTCATTGGAATCCCGCGACAGATCACTATCACCTCCGCCCAGGACGGAACTTTCATTAGGTGGGTATATGGAAGCGATAGGATAGGATGACATTCCAAGCACAGCGGCGATAGGCAAGGGCGGTGCAGCAGTTGACGGTTGGGGAGGAGCGGACGTGTAACTGTTGTTCGAGGAGGACATGTTCGAAATGGCACCGACGGGCATAGCTAATTCATCTCTGGGTACTGGCAGGTTAGGCAATTTGATCCGTTTATGCGCCTCGTTCACCATTGCCATCGTACGCTCGACGTACCCGTCGCCGCTGGGGAATTTGCATGGGTGCCCGTCGGGCATGTAAAAGCCCCGGCATTTCTTACAACCGTTGTAAACCTCGAGGTACTTTCGTTCACGGTCTGTTAATTTCGGGGGACGAGCACTCGACAACGATGAGGATTGTGCGCGGGAGGTGGTCGTTCGTTCCCCTCTTGAGTAAGGGGCACGTCATGAGCTTTCGGACAAACCAACGCTGGAACCAGAGCGCTTGAGGCTCCTGGCAGCGTCTTCAGCATCACGCTTGCGAGCGTTCCGGTCTTCGGAGAGTTTTTGATCAAGTTTGGTAAGAGTATCGATGAAGGATTGAAGTTTTGTTTCCGCTTTCAATGCGTCTGCAGTAGATTTTAAAAGGACAGCAGCTGCGGCGGTATCAGCGTCCGCAGGTGCATCATTTTCCTTTTCAGATTCGTCATCGGAAGATTCGTGGTTATCCTTCCAGCGATCAAATGCAGCTGCTAGTTCGGAGGATATGTTTGATTCGATTTGGGTGCGTAGTTGCGAAGGGGAGAGATGGAATTGGGAGCCCTTGAGTAGCAGGTTGTCCCGGCGTAAGGGGTCTATGAAATCACAGAAGGCAGTCTTGCCCTGTTTCGTAGATCGTACTTTGCGTGCCAGGTCTTGTTGCCAACGTTTCGGCAACCAACGAGAGCGTACCTTCGACATGAAGTCGGCGAAAGAAAGTACCGATAGCAGTTCTTGTTGAGACTGATACCAGTCAGAGAATAGTGGGTCCTCGAAAGAGTACACGATGTGGTCCACGTATCCTGCTGTTTCGAGCCCATCCTTGTTGATAAGGTATCCATGAGCGTGATGCTCGAAGCGATGCAATAGCTCCAGCGTCATAGTTCCGGCGGATATCATGGGACGCTTGCCGTTGTTGAGGCTAAGGATGGCGGTAGGTGCAGCAGACGTCATCTTGACAAGAGGCGTGACAACGTGGTATTCGTCAGAGGAGGAAGAAGTTTTCCGACGACGACGCGAGCAAACGGCAAGATCGGGTGGATCTGTAGGAACTGGTGAAGCAGGGGGAGTGGTGAGGGGGCTGGACAGCGGGAAAGATGCATTTGAGCGGTGGGAGGGATGTGTTTTGACGACAGCTGTATGCACGTCTACGACGAGTTGTTGTCTGACAACGTTTGTATGTGTGCCAACGACGGACGGGGCAGTGTGTGCGGAGTTGGTACCGGTGTCGTCACAGACGACGATGGTTTTGGCGGGCTGCCTAGAGCTGGCGAAGGAGGCGAGTGTGCTGGGGCCGTTTGCTTTCCTCGCTCTACTACGAGTAGTGAGGGGGGTCGCGATGGATGGCGTGCGAGACGACAGTGTTCTACTGTCGTTAGGTGTATGTGTTAGCGCGAGAAAAAATATTTTCACGGTGTTATCGATGTCAAAAAAAAAGTGGAAGCCTGTCCCGTAGTTGGGGAACAGACTACACTAGGCAGGCAGAAAAAGGTAGAATCTTATGGCCACTCACTTCTAATCACACAATAGACAGGATAACGTCGTGGTATTAGGAGTGAGCGTAAATATGAAAAAGCGAGAGTTCGTGGGGAACGTAAGGGGAAAAAGGAAGAATGGGGAATTCTACCTACGTGGCGATTAATAAGGTTAGAGCCAGCACCAAGTACAAACAAGCATCAATGGTGTTATGTAAGCCAGGCTTACAACTTTACTCAAACCAGCTAGGATAATTCAGACATTACTAGGACTTCTTACAGCTACAACATGGTCAGACTCAGTCAAATTCTTCAGTCTGCATGATGTTCGAGCTGTCCATGCAGACTACTCAGACTTTACTCAGACTTTATTAGGAATCCACATAGACAGCTAGGAATCTGTGCAGACAGCTAGGAGTCCATGTGGACTAGGTGGGGGAGTGTAAAGTACAGCACTCAAGCTGTTATGAAACATTTAGTCAAATGCTCCTTATCAACCAGCACCTCAATAAGCTCACTGCTGCTCATGCTGATTTTGCTGACCATGTGTAGTGCTGGTAAGCGGGGGGTGTTGAACTAAGACCTCACACAGTACAAGTGTGACCGACGGCTGGCAATATCAGATGCAACATCAATGTCACTAACCCAAGCATTATCATCTGCATACTCATCATCATGCGTAGCACCGCTTTCTTGCGTTTCGACATCCTCAGTATCTGCCACTTTGGCAGCTGCGATTGCCTTCCGTTTCGCTGCATTCTCCGCTTTCTTTTCGGCAGCCAGGGAATCAAAGTCCATCTGCAGGTTGGTCAATATGGCGAAGAGTGTGTGTTCTTGATTCTGGAGCCGTTTGCATGGGACCAAGATATTCGCCACCGCCTCGACTGATTTGAGGATTGAAAACTTGTCGAGTATTTCTTTTATCAATCGATCTGAGAGGTAAGCATCGGGATGGAGCAGAGAATTGCTGACATTGGCACGCCAGACAGCTTTACAAAACTCAATGAGGGTGGCAATCCCATGCTCCCGAGCGGCCGTGGATATGCGGTCTTTGACTGGAATTTTTGAAAGATCGGTTGGTGGAGGCGGAGGTCTAGGAATCAGAAGAATGTCTTCAGGTATACACCCACTGCAGTTACAAACTTTCACAGAGATGTTTGGTGGAGACGATTGACATTTCTTGCAAGAGCATGCCGCGTCCACAACGCCACGATTATATAGTTCATGCTGACCCTGTTCCTTACATTTAATGGTTAGCATGGTTGGCCAGCTGAGATCAGTCGTAAACAGGGGGAACTTGGTTTTCGAATTAGGTCTAATGTCTTCTTCCTTGTGTTCAGCAGCTGCAATTGCTCGCTCTGCTGCTTCCAGGGCAGCTGGAATCGTATAAACGATGCCTCTAGGATTCATAACAAGCCCCACATGCCAGGCAAGTCTGCCAAACTTCTGAAAGGCTTCGTCAGAATCATCAACATCACCGATGAGAATCGCATCCGCTATAGCAGGCATATCAACACCAACAGAAAGTGTATTGGTGCCAATCCCAATCTGGCAGTAGTCACTTGTGCCAGGAATACCAGCCAAAAGCTTTCGTGTTTCTGCATTGTGATTGTCCCAGTTCAGAGAGTTGTACAAGCGAATATTTTTATCTTGATTGCCCGGAGGGGATGCGTTAAACAGATAGGCATGGATTCGTGTGCCAAGGGAGATGGTTTTGCAGAATATAAGGGTGGGGCGTCCACTACAGAGGACCCATTGCAACTCAGGAAACGAATCGCCTTCAATCGGAGAGTGGAGAGTGCGGAAGAGCAGCTGGATTTCTGGTTTCTGGTCGATAGTTTGATTGTCAAATAACATGTAGATCAGTCGAGCGGAGCCCAAGGAGCGAGATGTTATCGTATGGAGCTCCATGTCGAATGGTGGCTGACGTGAGAATCCAAGGACAGTGAGTGTCATTCAGATGAGCTTTAACAAAGCCCATCTGGAGGAAGTCTTTACGAAAGTGTGGACCCCACACGTTGAGCAAATGCACCTCGTCAAATCCTAAACCGCACACGCATGCCCAAAACTTATCGTCTTGTACCGCCTTCTCAAATTCCTTGCATTTGAGCTGTTCCGGACCGGCAAGGATGACGCTACACTTAGTATGTGCCATAACCCACAATTCTTCATTTTGACAGCATAAAGCTTTGCCTCATGTTGACGCATTGATGGCTGCAACTTCAATACCGACTTTAGCCATTTTCAAAGCCTGTATTAATTGTTTAGTGTCATGCAGGAAGGTCAAATGTACAACAACGTTCCATCTCTAACTGTAATGGGATTGTTGGGCAGATCACAATCAAGCATGCATCCTTCGGAAACTTGGCAGTGGGGCAGAGACTTGCATCCTTCAAAACAGCGAGAATTACGAGGATGTACAACAGATAGTAACTGGTTTTGCTGCCACCAGTCGGTGTAATTGCCAGAAGATCCACTCCATCGAGACTTTTACAAACACCTTCTATCTGCCAATCATGAGGTTCGTATTCAGCTGCAGTGCCATTTAAGATGTCGCGGCATAGAATGCGCCCAGCGGGAGAGCTCCATTTGAAACTTTCAGACATGAGGAGACACGACAATCGCGACAATCCAATCGAATAACCAAGAAAGGGGAAAAAACACGTGCCGACACGTGATCTTAAAAAAGCACATTTCGGATGTTGCCAATTAATCCAGACTAGGACAGACCCCTCAATCGGACAGTCACAGGTCGTCACACCCTGCTTTCAAACTCCGTATGCAGAGTTGTGAAAACTTCATGCACTGTATCATTTAGATTATTTAATCTCCGACAATGCAGGCGTGACAACTGCCTATTTTCTGACCCTCCCAGTCCCGAGATTTATGAGGGTATAACTACCACAGAAGTATTCAATATACTTCATAGAATGTATGTACCAAGTTTGAGGCGGTTTGGTGGTAAAGTGAGAGAGATATTCAATGTGTCCGATTGAGGGGTCTGTCCAATGTTCGGGTTAAGCATAGTAGCAGATAATAATGGATAAGCCTTTTTCATTTTCCAATCGTATTCCTGATGAAGGAAGTGGTCAGCACGTGCGGGGCCGCCTGATAGGTACAGAGAGTGCCGAGAGCGCATGGACGCAGGCAACAGATAGAGTAGTACGGCTAACAACAATGGGGTACCCCTTGTGCTGCCATTCTTGTTAGCTGGTTTTCACCAACCGTCGGTAAGGGATCTCACCAGTAATGATTGCTCTTAGTCATGTCACTAATGGGCTGTACTCTCCAGGGCTCGGATGTCGTTCGGGATCATACTTGTTGTACGGCACGTTATCCACACTGAGCTGGATGATGCTCGTCGTCTCCAGTTTTCTATCCTTCTATTACACAGACTTACCACCCGAGAACATCTATGCTCTGATTATGGGACGGGCGGCCATTATTTTTCGACGTCTCGGGAAAGTCACCGCATCCATAAGTGCGGTATGGATCCTTGTCTTCCTGTCTGTTCCAGTTTACACAATTCTTCGATCGATGTTACTGCAACAGCAGCGTTCTTGGACTAGGAGACAAGGCATTCAGCACCCTTGACTTTACTTATTATGATGTCGCAGGCATGAAGGTCACGTTGCCTGGGTGTGCGGTGCATTCCTGGCGGCTGGCACCGCAACAGCGTGTGTGGCATTTGTGCATTTGTTCAACAGACCTCAGCTTTCGGACTGATCCCTTTTTATTATATACTGTAAAATTTCGTTGTAGTAGAGATCCGGCCGAATATTTGGGCGACACTCAACAAGCTCAAAACCGCCCAAAAGTCTTCCAGAACGCTGAATATTTGAAGTGAAACAGAAGAAAAATGCCTAAAGTTGTTGTTCGTGAACCTGTGGTAGTCAGATATATGTGAGGACCATTTGGCTCCAGGCGGGTACGAATGACTGATTCTAGGCCTTTTATGGTTACAACTACGTACGGTATTACAAGACTGTCGCCCTAGACCATCTGCATATTATAGAAATGTCCCAAGATGATGACGGGCTGTAGCATGAATAAAGTTACAAATAATCATGAAGACTCGTCAATCACGACATAAAGGCCGCGCCAATAGATGCTGCCAACAAGGCACCTCCAATAGGAATAAACACGGCAGCCACGTTATTCGCCTGATTGGCGTTGCTTGGAGGGTCTGTTTTTGTTCCTGTTATCGGTGAAGTACCACCAGTGGTAGTCTGTCCGCTGGTATCTGTCGTGAATCGTGGATAAATAGGGGGAGGGGGAGGTGGATACAAGGTGATCCTCACATTGATCGAATGTCGACTGTGTATAGTTTTGTTCTACATACGGATGCGTGATGTTGCAGGCGACGCCAACGGGTACGATATACTGCCGTGCCAGGGTTAACCGTCACCAACCGTGCAATTGCTTAAACGACGACGTGCCTTGAACGCTGCTTTCAGCAGAGGATATTGCCTGATCGCCTCAGACATAGTGTAGTTGTTGCTTTCGTGCGTCAAAATGATGCCACCAGCCTGTCTGAATTGAGACCAGAGCCCCAGTAACCCTCGCTAGGAACACGACGTACGGTATTAAATGTACCGTCCTTAGCGCGTGTTATGAAGTTCTGATAGTTGTTGTCCACATCGACCGTGGTTATATTCATAGTGCCTACCTTCCAATCGAACGAATCGTGTTTCCAGAGAATCGTTCGAAGTCCGAGGGCGTTTGCGATGGAACGAATGCGATCGTCGACGTCACCGAACGGCGGCTATCAAGTACGGCGTTAGGTGGTGATTGATAACGTAGGTAGAACCCAGCATACCCTCCAACATGTTGGCGTTACTCCAGTCACGAACTTGATGGCTTGCATCTGTGATAGTTCAGTGCCTTACACAGTCCGGAACGCAGAATACATACGGCTATCAAGAGGGGTGAATTAGCTGGCGTTCAGTTCGAATCGAATTGTCGACGAATAACGTACTGTAGTACAACTCTGCAAAGGCGGACTCACTTGCGAGGGCAGTCACTGGGGAATCAATGGAGACCACATAGGAAAGACTATAAAGTATCGCGTACTATATCGGTGAGACCAAGTATCTGTAACGCATTTTGACTCAGGAAAATGCTGTCTTTTGGGAGGGAAGAGGACTCACGGACGCAAATTTCATGTCCTGAGATTGGATTAAGATACTAGGCCAGAGAAATCAAGAAGCGGAATCGAAAACACACCATCTGCAACACCTCTCTGAGCCTCAAGAGGCCAATTCATGACATTACTACCGATGTAATACATCGCTAGAAAAACATGATATTCGCATGATTGATCCGAGGGAGTGGTACAACGTACTGGCTTTCTGGTTCTGACTGATTAGAAAATCGTAGAAGGCATTATGCGAGCAGTTGGGACCGTCGTCGAAACCATATCCAATGGTAAGCGGCTATTACGGATCACCAGTTGGTCAAAGAACCGATAAAGTAGCATATCACATACCTCCGGAACATTGGCGATATCACTCGAAAGTCCCTGCAACTTTGGCGTGGTACATTGGCGATAGGTCCACCAGCAATCGGGATCCGTTGCGGGATATGACTGGGAGACGTTCGTAAAATCACCCATGGGAGTACCCTAGACATGGCGGGGAATGTATGAGAGAGAGAGAGAAAAGGTAGCGCAAATAAAAGGTACGTACCTTTGTGGGAATATTCGGAAGAGTCGGTTGTACGGCAGCCCATTTGCTCTGGGCGTTTTTGTCGTTTGCCAAAATTAAGGCTGGTTGCCAGATAGGAGGAAACGACGCGAGGCGGCTTGACACGGGGGGATAGTTGTAAGGAGTGCACTCAGCGTTAGGGTCTGCGATGCAATGTAAGATGTCAAACCACAAATAGGAGTGTGCTACACGCGCCTTTGATCTGCGCTTCGCCCGCCTCCGTTGAACGGTCTTGAGCGCGTGCCCCGGAGAGCACAAGGACACCAAGTATCATCGCTGCCCGTCCAGACGAGCGCAGTGGCACTGGTGAAGTAAAGAGTGTCGAGAATCGCATCACGGTGCTTCGAGGGTAGTAGTGGTCGTCAAATGAGTCGTCGGAACTGATTTTTTGTGGTTTTACGTGTGAATATGCACTCGGTATGTATGAGGTCGGCGGCGAGAGCTGTTGAGGGGAAGGATGAAGGAAAAACGAGGGCAGCACGCCAACTTCGAAGTCCGGTATAAATAACTTGGTAGTGTATTTTTGGAAATGCACTAACTCTTGTCATCAGCATCGTAAATCGAGGTTATCAGATATCCGCCCGCGGGATGAAGCAGTGGCTGAACCAATCTGAGACCAACAGATCCGCTGTCTGTGAACCGCGTAGTGAGGACTCGGAGCTGCTAGCCTGAATGCATAACTTTTGAATGCAACATCTTATTCGGCACCTAGCGTGGTAGGTGCATTGCAATACCTGGACAACCACGTTGTGAGTACGAGTTGCTCTGCTTCTGAACTGCGCGGCCTCCAGAAGCAAAGTTGGGATCCACAAACCTTATTGATATAATTACATAATAAGGCTTAATAGTGGATTCAAGCGGAAGCTATTTGTTCGTGATCGATCAATGACGTTTTCTACAACTTGAACTGCCAAGACGCTCAGCTGCATCCAAGCACATTCCTCCTCTTCAGGGTGCATTGAAATTCTACCCTAGGAGGAAGAATAGCAATCGCCAGTAGTATTGATGCTCAATCCGTCTTACCGCATCCCCATGTGCTTGCGGTTGATGGAATGTTGTCTTCACCATATGCGCAAAGATGCGAGATATAGGATTGTTGCACCTATATTATTATATGTTCATTAATCAAAACAGTCAACACGATACAGTACTCTCAATCGATTCATGAAAGCGGGATCCATCTTTTTTGACTTGTGGCAAATTTTCCGAGGTTCATTAAGGTTGAATTTCTGAGGGCATCGATCGTGCGCACTGTGAACATATTTCCTCTAGAGTCGAGTGCTTGGACACGGGATCAACCTACCTTAGTAGCCTGCGAATCGTCCCGACATCTGTCACTCCATTATTGGTGGCTATACAATCATGTCAGTACTGCGAGTGGATCTGCAACGAGATCCATATTTTACCGTCATGTTTAACGTAAGGTGTGGTGCGGCGTGTAATGAGCAAGTATTAATGCTTGCTCATGTGGGTACGAAAGAGTTAGCACTAGTCACGCCTTGTCATTGAGAACCTGGACCCATCCAAAGCTAAGCGCTAAGGGCACGGATGGGATCATTACCAGGCTATTCCGAAAAGGATTTCTTGGAAGCGGGTGTCTGAGGACTCTGAGTCTGGGCAGTTTCACAGGCAAGATCCCCCAAGCCTGCTCATCAAAATTCGCAGGTTGAGGCATCGACTTTCATGAGTTTGAATTCGAGCGGTTGGTGACATCAGGGGAGAAATGGATCAGGACCCCTATCAGGTGTTAACCAGTCAACCCTCTGCTGGCACTCTCCGGAGTCCAGAAACCGTGGGACGAGGCACTCACGTTCTTGGCTACACTGTCGGTCACGATGTATCCCATCGTGGCTGGCAAATAGACCGAGGTGGCAATTAAAGCCAAAGCCCCAGTTCTCTATGGGCAAAGGCGCTGACGGCTGGGCCATGGGGTCCTGTCATTTTTGGAGTGATATCATCCACAACCCCCAGACGCTGAATCTCTGGACCAAAAAGTCAACGGAGAGCTAAAGCAGAGTGACACGACGGCCAATATGGTCTTTGGAGTGAGTGTCATTTTTCTCGATGGGCACGATGCTACAGCCTGGAGACGTGATTTTTACGGGAACGTAAGATTATAAAACACGGGACCAAAAGTCTGCGAAGGCTCATGGACCGTCTTTCTCTAGACCGGATGGTGGAAAATTGGAAAAACGGATCCGGTTTGGCTGAAGGATGGAGATGTGGTGGAGCTCGGTCTGGAGAACGTTGGCACTTGCACCAATACGTTTGATTTAACGTTGCCTTTCCCTTCTCCCTATCTATCGATAGTTGTGAGACGTCATGGCATGATGACAGTACCTGTACGGTTCAGATGTGATTGTGTCCGTTTCCCGGAAATGACCATATCCGCGCTACACCCTAGAGTACTTACAAGTAAATGGCGACTAGAAGTCAAGGGAGATTGAGGCGCGTAAGGTTGAACAAGGATCCGCAAGCAGGACTTTTTATGTGCTCTAGCTCCTGAGTTCGAGCAAGACTTGAGAGTTGTTGGCGTTCTACTGTGAGGCTTATAGTAAATAACTCAAAACTGACGTGAGTCGTGACTCGAGGTGATTCTACAGATCTGGCGTTTTATCTTTCCTTTCGACGTTCGTTTGTACCATATTTTCGACTACCCGGATTCCATCGATTCATGACCTCTTCCCCGCCCTCACTGCCCACAGTTCCTGGCACAGATCCAGAAAGATGTATCTTCGATGCGTTCCGGATATCCATCGCCAAAAAAGTCTCTGATGTGCTTCCTCTGACGCTGGAACAGGCATACTCAGGAGTGGACTTTGGAAAAAAAGGCGTCGACTTTACGGTTGCCCTGCCTCGATTCCGACTACCAGGAAAATCAGATGAACTGGCAGCAAAAGTTATCGACAAGGTAAATCAGGACTCTTCGTCGGGTATCCACGATCTCGCTCATCGTCATAGTTTAAAGCCGATGAATGGGTAGAGTCCATCACACACGATAAACAGTTCCTACACTTTCAACTCAACTCCAATACCCTCGTCCGACAAGTTCTTACACAAGTTCATAGACTCAGGGCTTTAAAGCCGTTCAAAAGGTGGACTGAAGAAGACACATCTGAGCAACCCAAACTCCTGGAGTATGGCACAAATTCATCTGGAGAAAACAAGACCGTGATTATAGAGTATTCATCACCGAACATCGCCAAAGAATTCCACCTTGGACATCTACGAAGTACCATCATCGGTGCCTTCTTGTCCAATCTCTATGACTCTTGTGGTTGGAACGTCATCAGAATGAATTATCTGGGTGACTGGGGTACCCAGGTGCGTAGCTCGCGTCGAGAATCCGAAGTCAAGTTCTCTGACATAAATGACTAGTTCGGCATGATCGCAACAGGATACGCCAAGTATGGGAGCGAAGTAGAGCTAGAGAAAGACCCCATCGGGCACTTGCGCCAAGTTTACATCGCCATGAGCAAAGAAGCTGAAAACGATCCGAAGGTGAAAGCCAACGCCGCGGATTGGTTCAATCAACTAGAGGTAGACAGGGACACCGGCGTCGAATCCAAAAAACTCAAAGACTGGAAAGATTGGCGAGCGAGGAGCATCAAGAAATATGAACAATCGTACCACATGCTTAACGTGAAGTTTGATATCTATACGGGGGAAAGCGTGGTCGGTAAGGAGTCGATGGATCAGGCGCTGGTGCAGCTAGAAGCAATCTCGGACTTGGTCCTTGACGTTGATGGTGCCAAGATCCTGGATCTGGAGAAGTACAAGCTGGGCAAGACCGTGTTGCGGAAAAAAGGTATGTGGTGTGCAATTCTTTTTAAACTGGCAATCTCAGAATTCTACAGATGGTTCATCGATCTATCTCACACGAGACATTGCTGGTGGAATCGAGCGATACGACAAGTACAAGTTTGACAAGATGATATACGTCGTTGCATCACCCCAGAATCATCATTTCCTTCAATTCTTCAAGGTCCTCGAGCTGATGGGACTGCCCTGGGCGAACAGACTGGAACACGTCAACTTTGGTATGGTGAAGGGCATGAGCACGCGAACAGGGACAGGTGTTTCCTTGAATGGTCTCATCGATGATGCTGCCAGGGTCATGAACGTCCAGATGGGAAGCAACCCAGAGAAATACAGCGCAGTCGAGGATGTCGAAATGACCAGTCGGGAGATCGGGATAACTGGCATCAAAATTCAGGATATGTCGGCAAAGCGGTGTGTTCCATCCCTCGCGTTCGGATAACTTCCTTACAGACTAACGCAATCCCCAGTATAAATGATTACACATACAACGAAGATCGCATGCTCTCCATCGAGGGGGATACAGGACCCTATCTGCAATACGCACACGCCCGACTTACCTCACTCAAGGCTAAGAACAGTAACCTCCATCTGCCGGAGCCAGATGAGATCAAAACGGAATCTCTCGCGTCTATGCCACACGCGCGAGAGATCGTGTTTTTGTTGGGAAAGTACCCAGATGTGGTTAGGACGGCAATGAAGACGCATGAACCTAGTGGGGTCGTGACGTACGCTTTCCAACTGAGCCATGCGATCTCCAGTGCTTGGGAGACTGTGATTGTGAAGGGAGAGGAGGATGAGGAGAAGGCGGCTGCGAGGTTGTTCCTGTATGAACGGGCGAGGGATGTGCTTGGTGGGGCGATGAGGTTGCTGAGTATCAGGCCTTTGGAGCGGATGTGATATTTAACTTGTTGGTTTTGAAAAGCTTGGAGTGGGATGAGGATGCGAGTACAGAATTTCATTGATCACTGTTTACCAGAGAACTGCCATGTAGTAGACCCTGGGCTTGGCTTATCCTTGTTGGCCCAAAACCCCGATTGTACTAATGACCAGCTGACATCAGAACCGCAGTCGCCAACGGTTGGTTTTACCCTAGCATTGATTCCAGACATCCTTCATCATTCATGAACTCGTGAGACAGCATGACAGGACCTCCACCATCTCTGTCACCAGTTCCAAGTGCCACGTTCACGAAAATGCTCTCTCTCCCTTACCCAACGTAAATTTGTGTCATCAAAGAGGATTGTACTTTGTAGCTGGCGCATCCCGAGAAGTGGTGGGCTCGGGCTGCCTGGAGCCCAAGGAGCCAAGGATAAAAGTGAGTTCACAAACTGGGGATGATTAGCTATGTATAAACAAGCTTGAAGATGCATCGTCAGATCTGTCAAAAAATTTACCCAACTTCTCTAAAAACATGTCCCTAGCACTACTCAGTGCGATTCTGAGTTCGTAGATCTCTGGCGGCAGTCCTCTGTCCAGCCATTCTCCAGCGCTCCTTTTCAGCAAATAGTGCGTGGAGCACCAACTATCATTGCGTGGAAGTTTCTGGTACTACTTGACTGAACGGCATGCCGGCAGTGGAGTCTTTCCTTGCATCTGACGAAATCACTATGGCAATCCTTAGGACCCTCATACCAGATCGCATGACGTCCTTGCCAGTGTTTTTTGTTGGATTGAAGTTCTGTCACCGCTCTTCTGGTCCATTTTCAAGTTGCCATTGCTCCCAATCTGAATCAAGGAATTGTTTGCCTTCTTCTAAATTTGAATCTCCTCCGCTAAAACTCGAGATTTATCTAGGTCTGGGCCTCTATAGAACACTGTTGCCACGAAGGAAACTGAAAGGCGAAGTGATGGGTGACTACCGCGTCGCTGGGCCGCAACTTCAGTCAGTCATGTAACTACAAGAGCCCGTGGTACCCTCGTCTATCCGGGCCCGAACTTCTGCACCAGCTGATTGGATGTAGATATACGTGCGAGTGCCACCCTCACTACGGCCAGAGTGACCCGGTTCTTAGACGCTGGGCTCGCCTCTTGGCCCTACTCGTGGGTCAATTTGGATTGTATTGATATTGAACGCCTGGTTTATGTACCAAGGACAATTGATGGTCGCGCTGGTTGTGCTTGGGTTTACTTCTGGCCGGGATCTTCGCGCCGGACTTCTGAAGGCTACAGCACCTCTGGCTCATAACACTGTATGGGACGTTCAGGCCACTTCGAAATTTGAACAACTACTCGGTAATAGCGAGAAGGTATACCCACTCCACGAGCTATTCCAGGGTCAGCCGAATCATGTAGCTTGGGCCTCGTGTAGGTACGATGGTGGACACTGAGGGCCCAAACTCCAAAGCGGGGCAGTGGCTCTAGATATCTTGACTACGGTGGCCCAAACCTATTGACCGAAAAGGAAACTTCCGTACAATAGCCCATCTGCACTTTATTATATGTATGTCGGAGGCGACATTGCACGACCTTAGCACCCGTTCGTGTCTACATTTGCATTTACTTTGTTTTTCCGCCTTGCCGATTGACCATGTACACCCCCCACAAACCAACTACACCCCATTTTCTTGGTGCAGGTTCTTCACCAAACGAGAATGTGGAGAAAGCAAATTAGTGAGTCCTCCCTCAACTCCATGATTATTCTTCGTAGCACAGTTTACTCACGCCTTCGTAGTGTAGATCCGGAGGGAGGTGATGAAGTCGACCCAAATGTCATGAATGCCATGTCCGTGAGAACTCTAGTCTTCCAGCGTTCTGGCTGACAATACTTCTCATCCCTCAGTGTCCAATATGTTCTGTCGTTACCTCCAGACGCAGAAGGCGATGATCATTCAGTAGTGGGCACTTCCTCGGCGGTGGACACTCTCTCATCTGTGGAAACTCTTGTGACACCGCCTATAAACCAGACACCGATTTCTCAGAACCCCTACATTGCCTGGACAGCTTGGACTCGACCGGCGGCATCACCCCAAGCCTTGGCGGTGTGAGTGTCGCTTATAGCCATGTGTACCGTGGCTCGCGCTCACCCTGAATCCCATCAGTGCCCCAGTCGCGTCTTCTAATTGGACTGGCGTCAATTCTTACGAGGGCTTCTGGTCGAAATTTAGCGATTCCCAATATTTGATGCAATTTGCCGCGAACGAACCCGCAAATCTTCGGTTCCAGGACTCCGCCGCATTGCCCCATGCCAATCTTACTTCAGCTGGGTCTCAGTTTTCCTTCACTGGTACTCTCGCTCCCTCTGAGGTGTTTGGTCCAATTCAAAGGTACGATCGAATTCCTATTATTGGGAGATATTCCATTGACTCTTCGGTTTCAAGCAAAATACCTCCTCCCGCCTCTAAACCGCGATCGTGAGCTTTAATTGTTGCTATATATCCAGGAAACCGTTTATCAATCCGCCCGTTCCCAGCAAACCTCATGCTTGTCAGAAGTCTTCGCCGCTCAAGAGGGAGTTGACCTTGCGGTATACAGTGCAGGAGCTCATTGAGGAGTTCCCTTCTCTCGCCCACGTTATCAAAGTGATCCCTCTGAAGATCGAAGCGAGTCTTGTATGCAATCGTGTCGGATGCAGTGCAAAGATCAGTGGGGACCCCTCTGCAATTGTCAAACATGGTAAGGAGCACCTTCATGTCAACCAAATCACCAAGATCAATTGCATATACGAGAAGTGCTCTAGCAAGATTGCCATCAAGGATTTTGAGCAGCATATTGGGGCTCACCTGAAGCGTAACGGTGCTAGATGTGGAGTTTGCAGGGACTGGTTTGCCAACTCCGATCTAGCGAGCGACCATCTGACCCAGCCGTGCCCAGTACTTTTGTCTCGATGTCGAGCAGAAGGCTACCCACCTCCTAGCAAAAAGATGCGATTGGCCGAACGCTAGAGATTGACTTCACGCTCCGCTCTTCTCTTGCAACGTTCTCAAGAAATCAATTCTTTAAGAATCCGGTGGTGAATTTTCCCAATCTCGATGGCTGACTCCTTCATCTTTCATGGACGACACTACATTTATTATAATTACTAGTACTAACGCATTCAAGTTATGTTACAGCTTCCCAACCTCATTGTATCGATAGCTCTTAGTTTTACATTCCTTAATTCATGACATTGAACAGGCACTCCGATCATCCTGTACTTGCATAGCACTTTAACTTTGTACACAGACGCATCACGTTCCTACTGCCCTAACCCTCTCGTTGCTTGTCTCCACGGTCCGACGCCGTTGCATTCCTTCGCTGTGTATGAATATCTCTGGGTTTGCGAGCATCTTGGCCATCGCAAGAGCAAAAGACAAGGAGTTTATAGAACGAGTGCACTGCGTTCGTTGAAAGAATGCCCAAACGATTCTTGTCGCTGAAATCCGAGGAGGATAGATATTAACGGACCCCTACTAGTATGATGAGGACATGGGGTAGGGAGTGTCAAGTGCAAAAGAGACCAACCCGTTGCCCAGCCAAGATGCATAGCGATTCCTTGTCGATGGCGTCGCTGCGCCTGAGCACTTTATCAAGCATTCTTGTAATCCTTATCTCTTCATCAGAGGGCCTAGCATCATACCGATATTATAACACTAACAGATTGTTCAGAATACGTACCTACCGGCCTGGTTCATATTCACTGGACGCCATGGGTGATATCTCCGAATGTATTGTGAGAGAGCCTTCAAATGGTCGCTCAGGAGGAGGTTTCACCATCTTGGCATCGACTTCGGCGATGACACTAGGAGTCAATCCATGCGTGATTAGACAAGAAAAAAGAGCTATTTTCACGCGACGCACCGTGTTTTTCCAAGCGCACACTCAGCCCAGCCGAGTTCCGGTCCACTGAAAGCTGAACACTGGCATACGTAGCTCCAGTGGCAAACGGCCATCGAGTCTCAAGGATTGCTTCAGTGAAGTGAATATAAATTCCTTCTCCGGTATTGAGGGCGATGGTGGTCTCATGATTGTTCGCTGGTCACTATGTACTAGGCGGAAGTCAGCTTGTTCGTCTGATCACACACGATCTACACGCATGCCACGTTAAAGGGTGTACATCAAATAATTTTCCACTGGAATTCCAAGAACAGATTGAACTATGAGAGGCTGAATTCAATCCAGACTTCCTCAACGGTTTCATGCCAAAGATCGAGTGGAAAGCAT
>QFEU01022072.1:0-47860 GCA_003316345.1 Tricholoma terreum
AGTACTACTAAGCACACGCATTTACGAATTTAGCAATGCAAATGAGTTCATGACGTACTATGATTTGGTCTATATATATACTTGTTACACCTCTCGACATGTCTGCAGAGCTCTCGAAGATAGTCCCACCAACAGACCTCACCCTGGAAGAAAAGGCCGCGATCTTCCAGCACTTCTCTTGCCAACTTACATCCTATTGTGAAACTGCACTACGTTGTGCAGGATCGGAATGTGCTGTATCCCCACTTCCTGACGCAGAGAAGAACGAACGCAGGGAACAATTTGAAAAGGGAATTCACGACTGGGCTCAGCAATTGCTCGAAAAAGCGTGGATTACATGCCACGAATCGGGGGGTGGTTCGTACACAACTCCAATGATACATTGATACGGACCCTTATGGTTTCCGCAGCAGGTGCACCTCACACTCTTGACAAGAATGTAGCCACATCCACAGAAGAGCTTCCAGAGCTTCCTGAAGGTGACAGAATTGGCTCGATTTACAACACGATCTTGTTCCTAGATATTACAACTTCCAAACACTACTCCGCTAGAACACGCTCGTTCCTTTGCAAGCTAGCCACCCTGGATGAGGAAGCAATTGCATCAACGTTGAGGGACCCTGAGCGTGCCGTACGGGAAGCTCAGAAAAGGACAGAGGAGGCGAAGGCACATCATGCAGGACAACGGGAGTCATTGCGCAAGGTTGGCATAGGACTCAGCGCATTGGCAGGGGGCGTCCTCGTTGGGGTCACGGGTGGAATGGCTGCACCCCTCGTTGGAGCCGCTATGACTACTCTCCTGGCCTGGCTAGGGATAGGGGGCACTGTAGCAGGATTACTTGCCAGCGGACTCGCGGGTTCATCTGTTGTTTGTGGTGCGTTATTCGGAGCATATGGCGCGCGATCGACCGCAAATATGATGGAGCGACACACGAGGGAGGTTCGTGATTTAGCAATCCTCCCTGTGCGGAAAAGCGCGGAGGAAACACTCGCAGTGAGGTTGTGTGTTAGCGGATGGCTAACAACGCGGGAGGATGTCACAGCTCCTTGGATGATCTATGAGGGCGACGATACGTATGCGTTGCAGTGGGTAGGTGAGCCATGGACTGCATTGTTGATCACTGATCCAGGAAATGCAGGAAGTGGAAGCGTTGGAGGAATTGTCGGATGCCCTTAATACGCTCGTGAAGTCGAATGCGCTGAAATACGTGAAAGCGGAAGTAATTCGACGAACTGTCTTTGCAAGTCTGATGACTTCATTGGCGCCGCTTGCCTGGACAAAGATTGGGCAAATAATAGGTAAGCCTTGATTAATATCGTCATAGGATGATTATCGATTTGCCTTCCGGAAGACAATCCCTGGATGAATGCAAGGGCACGTGCCGTGAAAGCTGGTGCCGTCTTGGGAGACCTACTATCGAAACGGATACTCGGAAGTCGGCCTGTTACATTAACGGGTTATTCTCTTGGCTCTCTAGTGATCTTTGAAGCCTTGAAATATCTGGCATCACTCCCGCCGACAGATACCATCCATCTAATCCAAGATGTGTACGTTTTTGGCACGCCGACCACGGCTGATGCTACCGTGTGGACGAGTATCCGTCGTTTGGTGTCTGGAAGGCTAGTGAACGGATATTCAAACAATGATTACGTTCTTGCGGTGTTGTCAAGGGCATCTGATGCGAGCTGGAGTGTAGCAGGGTTGCAACCTGTGGACGTTGTAGGGATCGAAAACATGCACTGTCAGGGTGTTGATGGACACACAAAGTGGCGCAGGATGATTGGGGATTGCCTGGGTGAGTGTGGTGGTCCGGGTTTGTCCCAGGATGTCGACCAGCCATCAAACTGTGCGGCGTGACGGCGTATTGCTATAAATACATGTCATCTTATGTTGTAGGTTAATACTTGAAGCGTAGGTGATGTACATGTACGCAATCTTCCCATCCTTTCCTTCATGTCATCCTCCACACCCCTCCAGTCCTTCCTGGGAGGGCTTGGTTTGTCTGTCCCGGTACACACCCTCCTCCTCTTGACCGGAAACGTATTTGGAATCTCTAGCTTTCTTCATCAAGCCGTCCGAGGTGACAAAGAAGGCATCGCAGCAGTAGCTGGTCTCGTGTCTGGAGGAGTGTTGGTGGGCATTGTGGAAGGAGGAGGTGTCAAGCCGTTTGCTTTCAGCTTTCGTCAAGTACTACTGTCAGGCTTTCTCGTTGGACTGGGTTCGAAGGTAACGACCTTCCAGCTTGATATTTCATATGCTCAAGTACTGAAAACATTTTTCAGCTATCAAGCGGTTGTACATCCGGGTATCTCGACAATCCTAGCAAATTTGTTGATTCTCACGTTGTCCTAGGCATATGATTGCTGGAATATCACGATTATCACGTCGGTGAGTTGTCGTCAGTGACATCTGACAAGTCTGTAACCCTCATTCCCATCAGTTCAATTGTGGCGACTGCCACATTCTTTACTACCGGTGTGATGGCGGCACAAATGTTACATCGTGATCTTCCGCCTACCAACAATACCGACTGGACGCTAGGAAAACACGGGAAGATAATACTAGCACTCCAGGCTATCCCCTTGGCTATTTCGGCATTCCTGTATCTATTTGTCTGTTCGTCCCGATTTTTCTAGTAGCATTGTCCTGATACTGCGTACAGCCCCCTTCCCCTCAATCTTCGTCACCTAGCGGATTTGCCATCGCACCGAGGCCACGATCACCTCTGCGTCTAATAGCTATTTTCGTTACGGGATTCGAATTTGCACTTTCACTCCGACTATCTAACCTGAGTGACCCAACCCGAGTTTTGGCGTTTCTACTCCTTCCAGTACACCGCTCCTTCGATCCATCGTTGGCCTTTCTCGCTGCTGGTGTTATACCACTTTCCGTCGTTTTGTATCATTTCTATCGTGGTCCAGAAAAGCCTCGGCTTGGTGGACCTTGGGCTGTGCCCAATGGCAATGAGATCGACAGTAAACTAATTATTGGTGCATCTTTGTTTGGTGTTGGGTGGGGAATTGCTGGTATATGCCGTACGTTTATTCAAGTTTTAATAAGCATGGTTTGCTGACAGAGCGTATTCAGCTGGACCAGGTCTTGTCAACGTTGGTCGAGCCCTTTCCAGGGGTTCTGGTTTCACACAGATTGTGAGTTGGCTTGGTGCGATGGTAGCTGGCGGTTTACTGGTAGGTTATTACTAGGATTTCGGTGTAATTGTATCATATCACGCCAACATGTCGATTTATTCTGAACCGCGAATTGATAATTTACGGGGCCCTCCTGAAGACCTCAGAGATCATAGATCGCTGGGGCCTGAAACCTCATGTCCAAACCAGTTGACCTCTTATATAAGTCCGACATGACAGAAATTTTAAGATTCAAGACGATATTCTCACCGCGGATGACTCCTTTGAATCCCAAAAGAATATCGCTGAAGCACCAAGACGCATTCAACACAACTGTAAAACAAGTTGCCTATTTATTAACCATCGATTTGAGCATCGCTGGTATACGATACAACGAAAATACATTACGCACATATCCCGCAAGAACGGAGGACTCTACGCCGTCACAGAAGTATCTGTGTAAGGGGGTGCGGTCGAGAGAGGCTTCGATCCCGCTCTGCTCCGACCCCATTTCACACTAACTCTTTCGTTATCAATCTCGAGCCCATTAGCCCAGGCCTGAGCAGCGAGCTCCGCAACAGATCTCTCCTTGAAATTGACAAATGCACACCTGCTCAAGGAAGAGTAAGTATCACCCGACCATCGGAATGGAAAGGCACAAACCGTGATTTTTCAACATGAACAACAGACTTCAACTGCGTGGGGTCAACACTAGGTAACGACTGAAGCACACGAGTACGTATACTCAATTCGGTAGACTCGTGGGAGAGAGAAGAGAAGAAGATGGATGTCTACAAGCGGACGTTAATGTCAAGGATATCAGATCGAGTAACGACTAACGATAGTAGTATCATCCGGAGGTTTGAGGCCCTGAGTTTCCGCGTTGGTGGACAGAATCTTGCGTGCAACAGGGTCGTTTCTACCATGATAGCGGTCCTGCATGTTTTGATGGGCCAATTCATTGTCTACGGGTCTCTCATGTCGATAAGGGCACTCCGCTCCACGACTGCAGTCCCCTTTCACAAAGAACGAGCACACGTGCGGCCTATTACGCTTGTAGTATGGATCTGTCCGAGCCAGTTGCTTCAGCATTTCCTTGCCAGCTGACGCGGCGCGTCCTGAGTCCAGTCCAGACTGATTCCCATCCAACTATCCACGGAGAACAGTTGTGGTCAGAATATAGACAAGATCTTGTATTCAAACGCACCTTGCCCTCCATATTTTGAGCATAATACTCTCTGTTGATGTCGCTTGTAGGGGCCTCATTCTGCAGAGCCAACGCCGTGTCTCGCACTTGTGTTGGCAGGCCGTATTCGAGATCCAACAGGCACGTTTGGCAGACGTTCTTGATTTTGGCACATGTCTGACAAATGACAGTTGTTTTGAAGCGCATGCCTTGGCCTGGATTCCAACGGAAGACGGTAAAAGGCCGAGCGCATGTGCCACAAGATCTTCCGTATTCTTGTTTCGACTGGGGCTACGATTAGCCGCGAAAACCGTGAAATGAAATTGTGGGCACATACCATTCTCACAAATGGATTAGCACCAAGACAAGTTTCGCAGAGGATAGGGAATTCACTCTGCTCCCATCCCGCTTTGTTGATGTCGGCTTTTGGAGGCATTTTGTCGTGGATGTTCAATGGTAGTAGTCAACTTCACAATTCGCTTAGAAACAAGTCGCACGTGACTTTAGCTGAGATCTGAAACCTGACGCGTGCTGACGTTCCAAAACTCCCAACTCTTCCACAATGGCAAATTCTCCAGAACCTCAAAGCACAGGAGGAAGGTCGTTACTCATAGCTTGGCAGCTTAAGGACAAGAACGTTCTCATCGTCGGCGGTGGTGAAGTCGCTGCCCAGCGTATCGAATCCATTCTCGCCACAGATGCCCACATAGCGATCGTCGCTCCTGCCGACAGTCTTCATGCACGCACACAGAATCTCATTTGCACACGCAGTGACCGCATCACGCACCACGACCGTCTTTTCTCTGGGTCCGAAGAGCTTGACGGCATGGATATGGTACTCACTGCCGTGGACGACGTGAATCTGTCTCAGGAGATCTGCCAGATGTGCAGGAAGGCCAGAATTCCTGTTAATGCTGCAGATCTTCCAGAATTATGCGACTTCTATTTCGGTGCACAGATCCGTGATGGGCCGCTGCAAATCATGATTTCTACCAATGGGCATGCGCCGAGGATGACCCACTTGATCAAAAGGAAGTTGGAGACTGCCTTGTCAGGTATTGAAGGTGAAGTCATCGCCAAGCTTGGCGAGTTGAGGACACGGTTGAAGACCAGAGCACCCGGTGTAGGAGGCACAATTTCGAAACAGAGAATGAAGTGGATGACAAGTTTGTGCGACACCTGGGAAATGGAGGAATTGATTTTGTTGGATGACGCGATGATGGAGCAGCTTCTGGACGAAGGTTGGGAGAATAACTGCGTTCCTACTTTCGAACAACTGGGAGGTCATCGCGCAACGCCTCTACTTTCCAATACAGTCGTAACGTGGCCATCTGCAATTGCCTTTGCTACTGGTGCTATTTGTACTCTGTTAGTGGTCATGTCCCGGCGCAGGGATTAACCGTTAGGTAAGGCATCATCATCCAAAGCTAGGGAAGGACTAATTGCCCAACCGTCGTGGAATGTGCAGTTGGCCCCTTGATATCGGCTGCTTGCGGACATCCTGCGGATGGTCATGGTTTATGGGGTTAAAGTGAAGCAGTATCAGTAAAATGAGAACTAGGCATTGTTATTAACATATTCTGTACAGTACAATAGTATACAGTTAACGTAGCCTTCAAATGGCCGACTACAAAACCTGTGATAATTCAAGGATCAAGCGACTGTCCGATTCGCGTTCAAATACCCTGTTCCATAACAGGAATATAGCAGTTGCGGGGACAAGGACTCTGTCGAATTAGCCGGAACAATTTTAAACGTAGTTCCAAAAAAACTACGGAGATCCCTTAGGAATTGGATTCTGAAGCAGACGCTCAGAAGTGGTCTGACATGCAGGATATCACGACGTACGTCCGTGGGGTAGGCTCACTCATTGTACATCGCCCAACATCTTCGCTTCCAAGGGCCATCATGAGCAATATCAGGGTCTGATGCTTTCGGTCTACGCAGCCACCTTTGCTGATTTCGGCGAGCAGAGCACGACTAGCCTGGAGGCCAATATCTTCTGGCGCCACGCCTGGTTGTGAGATGGCCTCAGCACAATGCATGGCAGACGTGGTGGATTCAGCCAAGAGGCTAAGTGCATAGCCTGGTGACCTGACAGGAGATTGAGTGAGCCTCACAAACTAATTGTTGATTGGTAGCACTGACTTTCCACTCTCGTCACCTTTATAGACATCAGAGTAGAGGTATATGTCGGGGATGTAGCGATTGAGAACAGAACGAGCCGATTCTATCATTCGATTGGAAAACTGAGGATTCACTCGCACAGCATGTCTGATCAGATTAACATCTCGTGAGCCAGAACATGTCTTCAAAAAAAAGGAAGACTGACGCAATCCCTCTTATGCGTTTTATTTTTCCAGGTTCTATAAAGTTCACTGTCTTGACCTGTCTGACGATCGGACACAGAAACTGTATTTCACCGCCTCCAGCTGGGGGTGCACCACGCTTCTTTATCTGGTTGCGCGGTGAGAAAATTGAACACAGTAAGGAGGGGTTGGGTACATACACGGAGTTCAAGACCATCCGAAATACCAAATAGTTGTAGGTGGGGTAATGTGACCGTTCGAAAAAGGTCCACCTGTGATACTTTAGCATTGAACAATAAGAGAACTCCAACGGTCGACATACCGAAAGGTCATTCTCATCTGTGGTAATGCCGTGAAGTGTTAACTGCAGCGGCTGCTTGGAGAACGGCGCTAGCATGACTACTGGCTCCAGATAATATCCAATGGACCTTGACAACGGGCAGTCATGAGACAGAACACCCCCAGAGATGATTCCGGGCTTCAGCAGAATCGCAGTACCTATGTGACAGTCATGAGCGGGAGACGAAGGGTAGAAATGAATTGCGAAGCTACCAGTTACTGATATTTCAATGATTGTGCCATTGGTAACTTTCTCCAGAAGCCTCAACAGGCTGATTTCGAAATCTGTTGCAGCAGGGTTCAGAAAATTCACTTGGACAAGCAAAATGTGATACTGACCCCTTAGACCAGGATTCTTGTCGTCTGAGCGAATCTTGTCGATTCGGACATGCTTACCGCTTAGTATCGAGAGAACCAGGCGTTGACGGAGGTGCTGATGTCCGCTAAAGTGAACGAGAGACCCCATGATGGCTGAAAATTAGTACAAGTCGCGATCGTAGTGGTAACAAAATCTTACGTAATGAACGCGTCCACTTATGTCTGCTTCAAACTCCCAACCGAACGAACCTACTACCTCTGCCGACTGGGAGGGAAGATACTACCACATTGATCAGGTTTTAGATAAGCCTGGGCCGCGCACAGATCCTGCATTCTTGGCTGGCGATGGCGTTCGTCAATGTATCACCCTAAACCTCAAGCATCTGACTCACAGCTACGTACTTTGAACTAGGTCAAGGACTTCCTACGAAATCAATCCAAGATTCTAGTTATAGGCGCTGGAGGTCTCGGTTGTGAGATTCTGGCCAACTTGGCTTTGACTGGCTTCAAAGATATCCATGTTATCGACATGGACACGATTGATATCAGCAATCTCAATCGCCAGTTTCTCTTTAGGTGTGCACTTTCATTTTTCGGTTCGTCATAGTTCTTATCCTTTGATTGTGGCATATATAGAACGAAAGACGTCGGAAAGCCGAAAGCCACTGTGGCGGCAGAGTTCATCATGAAACGCGTTCCCGGTGTTAAGGTCACTCCGTGAGTGTGCATATTAAATCATCCGAGCCCCCTTTCACGCCTTTCAGTTATTTTGGAAAGATTCAGGATAAAGATGACGATTATTACCTACAATTCAACCTCGTCATTTGTGGACTAGATTCCGTCGAAGCACGTCGCTGGATCAACGCTACTCTTATCAACCTAGTCGACCCGGAGAATCCTGAAAGTCTGAAGCCTCTCATCGATGGCGGTACAGAAGGTGTGCTGCGGTCATTGTGAAATATCTTCCTGTTTAATACTGCTGCAACTACAGGTTTCAAGGGCCAGGCGAGGGTGATCCTCCCCACCATCACTTCATGCTATGAATGCTCCCTCGACATGCTTAATAAACCTACCGCCTTCCCCATCTGCACCATTGCCAACACTCCTCGGCTCCCCGAACACTGTATAGAATGGGCGTCTGTCCTAGAATGGCCCCGAGTGCATAGCGGTTGGTATCCCCTTGATCACGCTACGAAAGTATAATCTGAATACGATCTAGATAAGAAGATGGACACAGATGATCCGGAACACATTGGATGGCTGTACACTGTTGCTGCAGCCCGGGCAAACGAATTCAACATCGAAGGTGTGACATGGTCATTGACACAGGGCGTCGTGAAGAACATTATTCCTGCAATCGCCTCCACAAATGCCATCATTGCAGGTAAGCGCAAATGATTTTCATTCATTCAGGTTTGTTTAATCCTTTCCATTCAGCCTCGTGCTGCAATGAAGCATTCAAGATTGCCACAAGCTCTGCCGCCTACCTAAACAATTACTTCATGCTCATTGGCACTGAGGGAATATACTCATACACCTTTGAACACGAGAAGCGGGATGATTGTCCAGTGTGTGGTGGCGAAGCGCTCGAGCTCACCATCAGCTCGGAGCTAACGGTCGAGCAGCTGATTGAAATGCTAGTGGAGAAACAAGATATGCAAGTTGTTAATTCCTTGTTAATATTCAGTGACACGCTGATACGTGCACTTCAGTCAAATCAAGAAACCATCCCTCTCGACCCCAACAGCGCAGATCTACCTGCAAGCTCCACCCCAGCTCGAACAAGCTACGCGGCCCAACCTGACGAAAAAGGTGACGGAGCTTGTACCGTCTGGAGGAGAGGTCACTGTCACGGCATCCACTTTGCCCTTCAGCCTGTCCCTACGAATCAACTATACATAGATACTACACATGTCAACCGCAATTTCAACCTGTTCGCCATTACCGTACCTCGCCCCGTAAGTATGTCACAACCGGTTGGTCATCGGTATATTATACAAACTCTGCCAAAATCGCCATCTCCACTTCCGCCTCCAGCAGCGACTAGCCATGCCTCAAGCAAAGGCCACCCAGCTTCAAAACGTACAGACAACTCATCCGTATGGTGCTCTCCATCTAGTAGTACCGGCAATTCCGGTGGAAATGGTAGTGTGCTCACGCCAGTTAGCTGCGGGATAGAAGTCGACCAAGTCGGACGCGGGCGGATGCCAACGGCAGGAGGAAGCGCGACGGATTTCGCGGTGACTGGCGAAGGCGGGGGGCCGATAGGCGTGACGATGGACTGTCGTCGAGAATGTGTACCCTGAGGAATGTTTTGCGGTGTTGTCGCTGCCACAACGGACGGAGTCTCTTCCTTTTGTTGGAAGTGGATCCACGAAGTCCGGGGAGCGGACACGGGATTCACACTACCGCCAGTGACGTTGCCTAATTTTTGTAGATCGGACCTGCTTCGGAGTTGTTCCAGAACTTTTTCGGCGGCGCTTGCTCGTCTGGCTCGATGGGTAGCTGCGACGGTGACGGCGATGGCGGTCATGTTGCTGGAAGGATCATGTGGGGTCGTCGACAGGTAGGGAGCGTTGGAAGAGTTGATGGGTTGGATGGTGTTGGAGATGGAGGGAGAGCGAGCTTTTCTGGCTGCTGGGGATGGGTCAGAAAGGGGATCGATCATGGCTGGAGAAGAGATACAATTGGCACCAACGAGGGATTGGTCGACGAGTTCCTCAGTGCCCGCGCGGGGAAGGGGGGAGGCGCTCAGTTGTCTGACGGCTGCTGTGGACGAGGGATCGGGCGGGAGGAGCACGGGCCAACGGTGTACTCTTCGCAAGAAACCCTGAAACAGTCAAATAGTGTAACGGACAGGTAAAGAGATTGCATTACCTTGATGACACCGAAACTTGTAAATCGACGGATGTCGATGCCAAGTCGATGGACATCATGCGACTCCATCCATTCGAACACAGTCTTTCCGGGTTTTAATCTGGAATAGAGACGAAGAAGTTGGGGCCAATCGGGTATGGCATGCCCCGGCTTGGTGACATATGGACCACACTCTTCACGGACATGTACCTCGTCTGCTAGCCATTGTATGCTCCTACGAAGGGTATACATGTTAGAGTACTGGAAGATATCGATAGTCATAATGACTTGATAGAACCTATAAGAACGGGGGTTATCTCTCGCTGCAGGGACACGACAAAAAACAAAGATACAGGAGATGCGAGATGGCTTGACGGGTGAGGGAGATGTCGCAGTCTGCCAATTGGGCGATGCGACTGACGTGGTTTGTGCCGTCGATGTATTTACAAACCTAGAAGATGTCAAAAGGTCGAGGTAGATGAGAGGACGCTCAGACCTTGACCATTGTGAGATCCCAGTTGTCCTCTATGCGTTTCACGATATTTATGAGAGCCAAGGGGACCATCCAATCCTTCACCTCGGGGGGATTAGGGTAGAAGGGGAAAATCTTGAGCTCGATCGAGTTGAAGCGGTCTATGAAAATGGAAGTCTCTGAGTAAGAATTGAGATCTTCATAAAGCTGCTCGAGGATAGCATGGAGTGTGGCAGAGGTCTGTGGGTTAGACAGAAAGCCTGATTCTTTCTTTGGTTGGATCAGTAGTGTAGAATGAATAGTACAAGATGAACGGACCTCGCAGGCAGACAGAACATGACTGACTTTGCGTACTATGGGCTCGTAGCAACTGAGGTCTGCGGAACGCTCAAAGACGAAACAGAGATTGTATCGAAAGTAGTTGCGCAGGTACATCCCATGAAGTTCGACGGGAAAACCAATGATGCGATGGTGCTTTGTAGCACAGGTAACAAGACGTCCACATAGGGGACTTGGAGGAATGACATATCTTGAGATATCATCGAAATTAAAGAGAGGAGCGTTGTTGGCAGTTGCAGGAGTTGCGATGAGACCCTCTGGAACTTGATATACGATCTTAGGACCGTGGTCGACGTCGAAGACGGAGTAGAAGACGGAGAGGATGCGAGGGAGAAAGGAATCGCCAGACATGGCGTTGGCAGCGATGGCTCTCTCCGACTTTCACTCACTTCCACTCTCCATCGCACAGTTGTCGCTCGCCGCTGTCCTCAAATGCGGCCAATCCTTCCGCTGGTCGGTCCTTCCGTCTCTCAACGAATACCGTCTCTGTCTACGCGACCGCGTCGTCTGTCTTCGCCAGTCTGACACCACCCTCTTTTATCGCGCCGTCTTTCCATTTCCACCGCCAGACCCTGCTATCAGAGACGCCGAAACACTCCTCTGGCTCAACGACTACTTCCAGCTTCACGTAGACCTCACAAGTCTATACCAGGAATGGTCTGCACGCGATCCCGTCTTTGCCGCTCTCCAGTCGCGTTTTCAGGGTATCAGGATGCTAAGGCAAGATCCTTGGGAGAACCTTGTCTCGTATGTTCGCGTTCCATGTTTCGTGCAGCTGTTGATTTTCCTCAGTTTCATATGTTCTTCCAATAACAATATATCCCGTATCACTAACATGGTCCAAGCCCTTTGCACTCATTATTCTCCCCCTCTGCTTTCCCTACCAGACTCGTCCTCTGGATCTCAACTCCGTACCTATCACCCCTTCCCAGCCCCCTCCGTTCTTGCTACTCCTGATGTCACTGCCACCCTTCGTTCCCTAGGTTTTGGGTATCGTGCAGACTTCATCCAGCGCACAGCTAGGATGCTTGTAGAAACCCATGGGTCATCCACCTTGCCTACTGATCCTACAGAAGCCTCAGAAAAATGGCTCATGACACTACGTAGTAAAAGTGCTGCCGAAGCGAGGGAGGAACTCCTCAAGTTCGTCGGAGTCGGAAGGAAAGTCGCCGATTGTGTCCTGCTGATGAGTTTGGACAAGGTGAATTCGTCTATACCATATCTATATACTGATACGACGCTTTGGAACAGAAAGAAGTAATCCCAGTCGATACACATGTACACCAGATTGCCGTCAAACATTACGGACTCAAAGGTGCCTCCAACGGAAAAAAGGCCACCATGTCCCCAAAGATCTACGACGACGTCAACACCAAACTTCTGAACGTGTGGGGAGACTATGCCGGCTGGGCCCACTCTGTACATTTCCTATCCAGCTCCTATTCCAGTTGTTGACATCTGCACAGGTACTGTTCACCGCTGACCTCAAATCCTTTTCAACCTATGGCCTCGAAACTCCACCGGAAAGCTCTACCCTCACCAAACAGACGAAGGCCGCTAGAGACAAGATTCTCGCTCTTCCGACTCCGCCAATGACACCTTCGCCATCACCACTGAAACGGAAACGTGAGGACCAGGCGACCGAGCTCGCCACTGTAACCGCAGCCGCGCAGAGGGACTCCTCAGATGCGGTGTCTCTGGCTGAACGAGTAAAGACTCGGCGACGTGCAAGATAGTGGGCGGATCACGTGATCGAATGCAGACGCATCACGATTCGACTAGATGTATGAGAGAGTCTGGAAGCGAACGCACTAGAAATGAATCGACACTTTGGTATTGACTCCTCATATACTCAGGGATCATCTTTTTCATGCATATTAATATGGTCTGTTCATCCCCCCTTCATGCAGACCAAAGATTGCATAAGCTTCAAACCGAAATATGGATTGCTACCTCAGAGTGACTTGAACCGACTCTCCCTGGATCCTGTTAAGGCGGGTTAGGTGTATCATCTAGCTCGACGAAATGACGTTCTAGAACATTCTACAAGCGCAACGCACAAACTTGTTGCTCAAAATCACTTTCATTTTCCAGAATGTTCTCAATGTACCCCGAACTAGGTATAGGTATAAAAGCAGGTCACCCTCTAGCCTCTAATTCAAAGTTCAAATACTACAACCCGCACAAGCTACCACCACTATTATGTCGACCTCTGTCTTCTTCTACGAGCCTTTCTACGACTTTGACCGCCTCGTCGACCATGCATTCTCACTCCGTGGTGCGGGCCAGTCCGATGTCAACGCGCCCCGTCGCGATGATGGTGTATTCAGGTCCCTCAAACCCAGGTAAGTATCACACTCACAACCAACCTCGTCCCCTTTATGGTGTTCACGACACTTTATCCACAGGATGGACCTCCACGAGAACTCACAAACCAACACCGTAACTGCCACATTCGAACTACCCGGCCTCAAAAAAGAGGACGTGAACATCGAAACGCAGGATGGCCGGCTCACGGTGTCGGCTGAGAGCAGATTTAGCGCTGGCTCTGAGGATGCTGGGAGCGGGTATGCGGTTAGAGAGAGGCGATTTGGAAAGATTGTGAGAACGCTGCAAGTGCCCCAAGGCGTAAAGGTGCGTTTACTTCTGCTGCGAGTGTCACTATGGTCATCCTGATTTACATCATAGGACGAGGATATCAAGGCGTCGATGGAAAATGGAGTTTTGACGGTGACCTTCCCCAAGACGGTGCCAGAGTTGGCTCCCAAGAAAATTACTATTGCATGAGAGTGGGAAGTTTGATAATGCTACACATGTTTTACCTATCACGGAGGGGATTAGTCTGTACTTTTACGTTGAATAACTTACTCGGAGGATGAGTTGATAAAACTGAATACGCACAAAGCCACGCGCAGACTATTGACTCCAAGTTGGCGAGAACCGAAGCACGGAACACCCGCGGCAGGTACTTGGGAGAATTAAGCTTGCTAACGCGAACTTAGCATCTGCGAGAGCTAACAAGTGCTGTGTGCAACAAGGTTAAAATACAAATGTTGCCTAGAATACAGATATGCGCTACAAGTAAACTGGAGCATTGTCAACTCTGCTGGAGAATATAACCAAATGTACATACTTATGAAAGTTGCAATGATATTTGCAGAGTTATTTCTTCCTTCCTTTCCTTCCAAGATTTGTACCACCGTTCTTCTTTTGACTGCACACAGAGCAGTACCATTTTTCGGGTGTTGGTTGTTTCAAGCCTACGCACGACAGGTGGAACTTTGGAGAACTAGTAAGTATGATGTAGTAGACACGAAATGAACAACGGCGTACCCATTCGAACGGGCATCCACCTTCGTTGTCGCATGCAATCATCTTGGAAGAACATTTGACCATCAATCGCATAATGAACTGATCGAAAGTGTCACTTACATCGCCGTAACTGTGCTTCTGGCAGAAGCAATAGAGTTTCTCGTCGTCTCCGTCCGCATCCTCGCCCTCAGCATCTTCATCACCCTCCTCCTCTACGTCTGTGTCTTGACGGGTAATGCTCTGCCGCGATAACCGTGAAGCCACGCGTGGATGCGAACTATTAAGTGGCGCTGTCGTGGTTGGGGATGCGGAACGGTGTTTAGTAGGAGAAGCGGAGTTGAGTTTGATGGACGCTGTGGCAGCGAGACGACGCTCTGCATTAGAAAGAGTAAAACACAATGATCATGTCCAGGACAGTTTCGTTAACCGGATGAAATAACGCACTCTTGGTAGCGGGCCCGCCAGATGCCGTGGAAGAAGGGGTAGCAGCAGCGGATGCACCGGCCACCTGCAGAGTAGGGGCTGCCAGTGCATTCCGTAGGCTCTCGCTTATTTGCAGCGCAGGATTTCTCCCCGCAACAGCATGTGCATCTGCTGGCGTTGCCACCCCAGATGCTGCGCCCGACAGGGCGCCGGGATAGTCACTAACTTCCCCTTGTAACATTCTGACCTTAGTCAGGTCGGAATCAAGCCTGGCACGCGTCCTTGTGACGAGATCTAGTAACGTCTGCGCGAGAACGCATTTCTCGGAAGAGAGTCGGTGTATTTCGGAATATGATGCAGCAATTTTTCCGGGAAGAAGGGTAGATTTTGGGGAAGGTGCACGAGCAGAGGGGGAAGAGGGATTGGAGGTGGACGCTCGGAGAGAATGACGAATGTACTTGGCTGAATCTTTGTCAGCTTCCTGCTGGAGTTCTATAGTGGCATGAGTATCATTAGATATGCGATGTTGAAAGACAGACCATGAGCCCTCTTTTCTTTATGTTTAATCTCCTGCAGAATATGGGCGACTTCATGAGGTAGGTTGTCAAGGCCTATCGATATGAGGTTTACTGGTTCAGAAGTGGAATCGAAGCGTAGGACTGACTGTAGATGAATTCCGAGGCAACATTGGCTGCTTCCTCCAGATTTATGGAGCCATTCATGGTGTGAACGAGAATAGGTGTCACCGATGACTCAGCAGATCTACGTGTTTGTCATTGTATAGATCTAAGGGCGCCGATACGTAACTCGGGGACTACACCACTGCCATCGCAGTCAACTCGACGTCTAACGGCGTCCTGTCCTCTTCTCTTTTGACATGTCTTCTGCACAGAAACAGAAAGCAAAAGCCGAGGAAATCATCGATGCTACTCAGGATGCAGATAGCAATTCAGACGCCGATTCCGATCTAGACGAACCTGAAGCCATTGCGTCACCTTCGACATCGCAAAAGAAAAAGAAGAAGAAGAAGTCCAGGGCAGCAAAGGCACTAAATGCGTTGCGCGGTAAACAAGAGATTCCACAAGAGCTCGTAGATCATGTTCTAGACAAGGTCCAAGCAGAGAATGCAGTTGGTTCCACCGAAGGAACACAGGAAAATGTGAGGGAAGCCCTGGAGCAACTGAAAATCATGGATGTTGTGCAAGGCAAGGCCGGTATCGGTGGAATCAATAAGAAGGATATGGGTGAACATAAGGTGTGGCATAATACTCCTTGGCGCATCTCAACAAATAAGACTTGTCCGCCAAGTTTTGGGCGACGCAGCCGGTCCCACAACTAGGTGGGTGATACATCCCATCAAGTTTCCATGACCTCAACGCTGCGTAGGAGAGGGGCCACCCCTTGATGATGGTTATATTGAACCGTCAGTACCTCGTGAACAAGTTCGCCAGGAGCCATATCCTTTGCCAAAAGATTTCGAGTGGAGCACCATAGATATTGTCGATCCCCAGCAGGTCAGAGCCTCATTTCATGGAAAGAATATTGGATGCTCACCCGTTCTCGTTGTGTAGATCAAAGAAGTACACGATCTTCTTTCTCAGCACTATGTGGAAGATGACGACGCATCATTCCGATTCCAGTACAGCTCTGAATTCTTGCAATGGTATTCTTTTCTTTGTATCTTGGATATTTGTTGCCGACCTTATGTTACGTAGGGCTTTGATGCCCCCAGGTTATCACAAAGAATGGCACATCGGCGTACGCGTTTCTTCCAATAAGAAGCTAGTGGCCTTCATATCGGGCGTACCCTTGACTCTGCGCGTCCGCGAACAGTGTGTATTTCTCCTTAAGAATTTTCCTTCGAAACAGTGACCCGCGACCCCCGAAAATAGTACATTCCTTGCGAGCGAAATCAATTTTCTTTGTGTTTACAAAAAATTGCGTTCGAAGCGTTTAGCACCAGTCTTGATCAAAGAGGTTACCCGGCAGGTTCATCTCAAGGGCATTTTCCAAGCAATCTATACCGCCGGTGTCGTCCTACCTACTCCTGTCTCAGTATGCCGGTACGTTTAATCCTTGCTTTTTCTTTCCACTCACACAAGCTTTCTTCTGATAGGTATCATCATCGTTTGATTAACATTCCGAAGCTTGTAGACATCAAATTTTGTTTTGTCCCCCGCAACATGACTCTTGCACGGATGATCCGCGTTAACAAAATCCCGTCATCGTTTTCCATAGCTGGTTTACGACCGATGGAGGAAAAAGATGTGCCACAGGTAGCGGATCTATTTTCACGGTATATGAGACGTTTCGGAATGGCACCGATATCTAACTTGGAAGAGACGAAGCACCAATTCTTAAGTGGGAATGGTACTGGCGCTGTTGGGGACGGGGGTCCTGGAAGGAGGCGTGGGCAGGTTACGTGGTGTTATGTTGTGGAGGTAGGTATATTCATCCCAAACACGTTCATGCTAATATACGCACCTATATTAGAATCGAGAGTCTCATCGAATCACAGATTTCTTCTCGTTCTACTCCCTGCCATCGACGGTAATCAACAGCACAAAGAACCCGGTTCTCGAAGCTGCCTATCTGTTTTACTATGCCAGTGACGTCGCATTGCAGGATGGCTCTGAGGAGGACGGTAGGTTGAAGAAGAGGATCGAGGCGCTGATTGGGGACGCCCTCGTCGTAGCTAGCGAAGCTAAGTTTGACGTTTTCAATGCGCTGACTCTTATGGACAATGTTTCTGTTCTGCAAGACCTGAAGGTTCGTTCTCTGTACTCTTTCCTCTAGCAAGGTTTGAAGATTGTCCTGATAGTTCGGGGCTGGCGACGGCATCCTCAACTTTTATCTCTACAACTGGAGGACGGCGGCACTGGCAGGTCTGAATCCTATCGGGGATGTCAAGGCAGGGAAGGGCGTTGGTGTTGTCATGCTTTGATTTGTAGTTTTGAGACATACATGCCATTGGATGTTCTAATATTTCTATTGCTCAATCGCTGTCAACCATGATGACATCATCATCGTCGACTCCCCAATCAGGTGACGGACTTCTTTTTACTGACTCCCGATTCTGCGTCCGTTGCGGAGCTCTTGGGATTCGAGCGCCTCCAGCACCAACCGGCCCCGATTCTCGTGCAGCAACTCGTGCCCCAAGAGTCTGGCCCGTTCCACGCCAAGCCACTCCACTGTCTTGCGCTGGCTGCTCCTTCTCCTTCTCCTTTTCCTTGCCTTTAGCTTGTGATCTCCCAGTAAGCGACTGTCCAGAACCAGTAAATGTGGAAGGTTCCTAAATTTAAAAAAAGACCCGTAAATCATCTTCCGACAAACAAGAACCGCTAATGACCTGTGCCGAAGCTCCTGGAGAAGCAGGGGCTGGTGCGCTGTAGGGGGTTACATTGAACCCGAAAAATAGTTGGCCAAACGGAAGGTTAAGAGCGGCAGGGACCTTGACATCCGACTCGAAGGTGCTATTTGATACAATTCTATGATTGCTGCAATGGTCGTAACGTTTGTGAGAGAAGATGCAAGCAAATGAAGGAGCTTACTCAGTTCGGATGATCTTGCTACCTTCTGCCACTTGCTCTACCTTGCGGTGACTGATGCCCTTCCCTTTTGTCTTTCTCCCACCGAGGGTCTCTCCCTTTCCTTTAAAGCTCTCCCATTGATCTCCGCCTTTGCTCACTGTCGTGATACCAGTACCAGTCCCTGCGAATCCGCCGCTCAAGGAGGAACCAGGGCGTGATGAACCAGGTGATGAGGAGTTGAGGTCGATCTTGAGCTTTGAGGCCATGGTTGGAGGTGGCGCAGCTTTAGGTCTCTCTGGCTCAACATAACCCACGGGAGCAGCGAAATCGACCTCTAGATCGGTGTCAACAACGCTAATTCCCCCTCCACCTGGACTTGTCTCCATCACCAAAAGACCGAAGATGATGGAGTTATACGAGATCTCTATGATGTCACCTTGCGTAAGGGCAGAGAAATTTCGTAAAGATTGCTCAAGTCTAGGATGCATCGGTAAAGAGCGATAGATTAGCAATGGAGATGGACGTACACAGCTTTCGGGTCCGAGATTTCCAAGAAGTGGACGGACTGAGCCTGCAATTTCACCAGTTTACCTTTCACCAGCTCAGTTCCAGTAATTCGGATGGGATCGCCTTCGTTCAAACGCAGAGTCTTCATCATCCAGTAAGGCAGATGCACCACCCCTTCTTCAGCGATAAATTCGAGAACACCTGCATGCGTTGATGCAGCAGGGTTGGTGGGATTTCTTAGCTGAAACATCCATGGCGAATCCAAATCGAGGTTGGTGAGATTTGCCAGAGCAGAAGGAGGCATGATAACTGTTGAGGGAACCGGAATCAGCGATGGACCGAACAACGGGAGATGACGCGTACTTTTGCCACCATAGGAAAGATTTTCTCGTTCTCTGCCTGGGAGCATGGCCACACTGTAAGCCTTCAGATACTCATCGTACGCTCGGGGAGATGGGCGTCCCATATGATGGCCAAGTCCAGCCCTGATGGTAACATTAGGGTGGCGCAATGTTAGTGAAGATCGCTTACCCTGCAGCAAGCTGAGCAAATATGCCTCCTGGTGCATTTGGATTTCCGAACTAGTAGTAGTGAGAGACGTGGAGAAGTATAATGGAAATAAACATACAAAGTCCATGAAAGTCGAAGGTGAGAGATGTACGCGTCGTCTCAGTCACAAGCGTGACACTTGTGCTTCAAACTTGAAATGACCTCCAAGCCAGCAGCCCCAAGAGCTTTGTCCGGCGCAAATGCTGCCTTTAATGACAAGGTATCACTATTCCCTCCCTCGAGTCGTCCGTCTCACCATTCTCTAGGTGAAACCAATGGAGCTTCGGCTTTCCAACCTCGTCGCTGCCAAAGGTCCGTTACATCGATCAGTATCGCGCGTATCTTTCTCACTGGTGTTGTAACCAGCGATCAGCGATGCAGTTAGAACGTCGTTGGGGCCAAGGGGAATGGATAAAATGGTACCTAACGCGTCTATCTTTTCCGATCATTCAGATTTTCCAACGTTTTCTCTAGATCCAAACTTCCAAGGGAGAAGTGATCATCACGAACGATGGTGCGACCATCCTCAAAAGCATTCAGGCTTTGCATCCTGCCGCAAAAATGGCTAGTTGCCTTGCGCTTTTTTATCCGCCCGAGTCTAATGTCCCGATCAGCTCGTTGACTTGTCAGCTGCGCAAGATGTCGAAGCCGGTGATGGCACAACATCTGTAGTTGTCCTTGCAGGAAGTTTCTTGGGCGCAGCGGAGAAGATGCTGCAGAAGGGGATGCATCCGACCATTATCGCAGAGGCCTTTTTAAGAGCTTCCGTAAAGGCTGTCGAGTATCTGACAGAGATCTCAACCCCCGTCGATCTCAACGACAAACCAAGTTTACTGCGTGCAGCAAGTACTTCTTTGAATTCCAAGGTATGTTTGAGCTACCTTACGCTTGTATTAAATTCTCAACTTTACTCAAAAAAAAAGATCGTATCTCAATACTCATCCACCCTGGCGCCAATCGCAGTCGCAGCAGTGACTCGCCTCGTAACACCCACTTCGTCTAATGTGGATCTGAGAGATATTCGCATCGTAAAGAAAGTTGGCGGAACTATTGAAGACACTGAGCTCATCGATGGCGTTGTTTTGCATCAAAATGTCGTCGTTGCTGCTGGCGGTCCTATCCGCATGGAGAAAGCGAAGATCGCTATTATCCAGTTTCAGCTGAGTGCGCCGAAGCCAGACGTTAGTCTTATCATCGTCTTCGTCATACCCTTCCTTGACTGACTTTCAACGAAGATGGACAACACAGTGGTTATCAATGATTACCGTCAAATGGACAAGGTAATAAAAGAGGGTCGACAATATCTTCTCAACCTCTGCAAGAAGATTAAAAATGCAAAATGCAATGTTCTGCTCATCCAGAAGTCAATTCTCCGTGATGCCGTCGACGATATTTCCCTCAATTTCCTCAAACGTCTAAACATTCTTGTCGTCAAGGATATCGAGCGCGACGAAATTGAGTTTTTGTCCAAGAGTTTTGGATCCAAACCCATAGCCGATATCGACGCGTTCACAGAAGACAAGCTTGGATACGCGGACTTGGTGGAGGAGGATACAAAGTCTGGGGTTAAAGTGGTGAAGATAACGGGTGTGAAGAACCGGGGCCGGACTGTCAGCATCCTTGCGATGGGAAGCAACAACCTGGTTGTGGAGGAATGCGAACGTAGTCTTCATGATGCATTATGTGTCGTGCGGTGTCTTGTCAAAAAACGGTACGCGGGGATGCACTTGCACTCTGACGGCAGCCTGATTGCTTGTCCCCGTAGCGCACTGATAGGTGGTGGTGGAGCCCCAGAAATTCACGTTTCCCGTCTTCTCGCACAGCATTCACAATCTCTCAAGGGCATGGAGGCCTACTGTTTCCAGGCTTACGCTGATGCCCTGGAGGTCATTCCGACAACCTTAGCTGAGAACGCAGGTCTGAACCCAATAGCGATCGTTACTGAGCTTCGAAACCGACATGCACTTGGGGAACGGAATGCTGGTATCAACGTTCGAAAAGTGTGTATTCTTATGATCTTACTTGACCGTCACATGTTGACGAAACGTTTTCCAGGGTCTGATATCCAATATACTCGAGGAAGATGTCGTACAGCCGCTGTTGGTTACGACAAGTGCCGTCGAACTTGCGACCGAGACCGTTTGTCTCCTTCTAAAGATCGATGACTACGTGCAGGCGCGATGAGTGTAGGTTATACGTGACCTAGAATAAAATAAATTCATTCGGTCATCGCTAATGATGGGACAAAAGATCAATAGTCCTTAATCGGATGACTCGGATCTGTCCAGAGAATCGAGGGCAAGTTCGAGAGAGCATGTACATTATTGTCATTTGTGCTACTTACACCACCGCACCTCCCTATCTAGTTGATATTATGGTGGTACATTGCATAATAAATGTGATCTTCTCTAAGTTTAATGCAGGATGATAGCAAGATAAATTCATCATACGTCACATATGTTACCCTGCTTCTGGTGGGTGTGGTAGATGATCAATATAGTTGGCGACGATATCGAACAGCGTCCAAAGCAACCCGTGCGTAGTGATGCTGCGGACCGCACTCACACCAAGACCACGATATATTCGCGCAATACCAGCCAGCAATGGTTTTGGAGCATTAGCATCAGGACCTGAATCATTTGTGAGATGGATGGCAGGCCTAAGACTGTTGTTTACCTCGTATCAGACGATGAAGTGTTTCCCAGGGTCCGCGATATAGGTCACCAGCCAGTGCCCGCTGCTGGACTTTTGTTTTCACCCTTAGCGCCTATAGGTCAGCATAAGGAGCCCCGGGTAACACAAAGTATACATACACATCAAGAGGATAGATGAGCGCCCAAGAAGTAACCTGGAGGCCGTAAGTTTCTTACGAGAAGCACGGGAGAAGATAGTTTTACCCCTGCTAATGAACCGCAGAAAAAAGGCACCACTGATTGGGGTATTGGTAACCAGGCTGGTGTGGGACCCTGCTCACCCAACCGATTTCGCCCTAGTAAATGTCGCATCCCATCGTACTCCATAAAGTAGAGTGCGGTCCCCATGGTATCCCGGACTTCAGAGATTATGAATATTCAGTAGACATTACGAAGTATAACATCGCTTACGGAAATGCAGACGAAATCCTGTATAGAGGCCCGCTAAGCCGTCCGCTCTAAATATCTCCTTGACCGCCTCAAATGTCCCAGGAGGCTTCAAGAGCGTGATTCCTTTGGTCGCGGCAATGGTGTATTCAAGTTGTCGTCGAACCTTGGGAAACAGTCAGAAAAGTGGGCGTATGGAGCGGCGGGCTTGACCTTGACAAGCTCAAAGGCTGCTTCTGGTGTTAAGATAGGGATCTGCGAAGCTACCAGTGACTCACGAGTACTCGAAAAAGATATCAGCGCCCCTGACATAGCACCACTTATGCTACCTGTGAGGGCAACATCTAAAACAGAGTTGCGGCATAGGTAATTATGGTTGCGGAGGTGTTCTTTGGTGCGATTATATATAGTGAAGCTCGCGGCACCTTAAAAACACAGTAGTTGGATGCGATCGCGCGCAAGAAACTGACAGTACACGTACGAACAAAGGAAATAGTCATGAGGGGTATCCAGAGTCCACGGTAAAATCCCATGATTCCTTCGCTACGATAAACATGGCCGGCAAGTCTGGGGATCGTGATTGGCGTTTTCGTTGTCTGGAGCCTAGATTTGAGAGAGTCCAGCTATGGTATGAAGATAAGTATGCACGCAGAAACCATTGAACCGGAATACTTACAGGATATCCCGCAAATGTAGAGACATAACTTGCAGAGAGGGCGCACACGACGGCTTTGTTGCCTAGAACGTGATGACATTGAGCAAGCAGACAACGTTGAGTACAGAAAAGCCATATATACGTCGAAGAGCATCATTGAAAGCAGCCGGATCATACAGTGGGCTAGATGTCCTGCAAGGTTTTGTCAGTGAGACAAGCTGACGTCTTGAATTGTCCTTTTCACCGTTTTCCATCCATAGAGCGCGGTTATGGGACTGGCCAGCGGACCAGCTGCGTGCTCTTGCACGACAATGCAGAGCGAATTCAGGATGACAAGGTAAGAGTAAAGAGGAGCTCGAGGGGGGAGGAGGTGGCCAAAGTTCAAACCTTCGACCTCGTCCCCGAAATTGAAAATGCTGAAAGTCACTTGACCTCGATCATGGATTTTGGGCTAAGGTCTTAAAATAGGCAAATTATAGAATGCAATGTAAAGGAGACTTGGTAATCCAACTCTCAAAGTCATTAAAACCCCCCCAGCCGCTTCTTCGCCATCTTCTGTTTACCGAACGAAGCTCGACCGCCATAAGCACCAGGCAGGATCTGAGTGCTCGTCACATAATCTTGTGACGAGCCTGCGGGCTCTGACGCAACAGGCATGGGTTGACTCTGCAATCCAAATCCTCGTGGAGGAAGACCAGGAACCCGAGATTGTTCAACCCTAAATCCTCGCATTGGACCTTCCGCCTGGCTGGAAGGAACGACTGTTGAGGCTACGACAAGGGGAGGTCGTTGGGAGGGGGGCGATTGTAGTCCTTGCGAGGTATTTGTCTCTCGGGCTCTTCCGTCGGGTGCGCTACTATCTGACAATGTTGTCCTATCGGGTTCCCCTACATCCAGGATCTGGCCAATAACCCAGCCCTTTAAAAGCGCCTCAATGCCGTTGAAGGACCCCGTTTCATCCTCTGTCGCTGTTATGCGAGTTTGGTCAGCACCACTCTTCGCTACGGGGTGAAGGTATCCAAATTCGACGCTGGGGTGTTCATTGGCCAGAGAAAGAGTCTTTGTCATAGCCTCAAGTTCTGTACTTCCATTGGGAAAAGTCACAAAAGGCTGACCGGAAAACACATCGCTCGAAAGCGTGAGGTCCAGAGCAAGCTGTTCCCGAGCGGTCTTCTCCCATTCATAGGATTGTGCATCTCGTTCGGGGTCCTTTCGTAAGTCATATTTGTGTAAGGCTTCTGTGCACGATCGAACGTCGCCCATAACATCCACGCCGAGGCGTTTCACAGTCGATTTGATATCATGGTGCCACGAAGCATCTTTCATCAGACATTGGGCAGATAAGCGATCTTGCAACAACGCGCGATACCCTCTCTTCGAGTTGATTATGCTCTGCGTCAAGAAGTCTGCCCTAGACGCTTGGGAGGGCTGCGGCCCAGACCAAAAGACTGCATCGAACCTTGCACTTCCATCAGCCACGGGTATGACGCAAAAATGAGATGGAACTTACATTGTTAGCATATGTTCGACTGGCGCCTCTGAGTTTTGCCAGAAATCCGGAATTTGATCTAGAAGATTATGTACTGCTGCCCTGTTTAATTCTTCCGCGCTGGTCTGTTCTTCTGCATAGGCGCGGAATATCGCTTGAGAGCCATTTAAATGAATAAAAAGAGTAGCAGTTGTGCACTGCGAACACCCACTGTCATAAGGTAGACGAAAGTCCGTTTCACTGGAGTCTTGAGCCCCAAGTGGGCCTACGTCTGGAGACTCATTTTGCCCTTGTAGTGCTAATTCCTTAACCTCGACCGACCATGACGTATTGACAACATTGTCTCCTCCATATCCAGGAACTGCGAGGTCGATACAGTGCAGACTTCCCTCATCCGAGAGACGGACAAGACCAAAAATCTCATTGGAATACTGCGGATGTTGGAGGAAAGCGCTGCCACTAGACTGGGTGACGACGACTTCATTGGGTAATAGGCAATAAGGGATGCTGTTCATGTGGGCGGGACAGCCGGCTGAGCGAGAAACGTCATAGACCGTGACCAGCGCATTATGTCGTGAAGTCAATAATGTCAGGTCTGCCAGTATATTAGTGCGCAACATGCAAGTATTGGAATACAACTTGCGAGTTAAAGTGCGCAGTTCGAGCGAACGGTCGTACTGTCGATCATGCTGGTAACCCAGAAGCGGTTTGTTCGGAAATCGTTTGTCCATCCAAAAGATATCTCGAGTAGAACAAAGTCGGACGATATTGTCCCCTCCATGATCGATGGAGGTTAACACATCTTGTTGTCTTGGAATCGTGAATAGATCGAAAGCGCTCTTGCTCTGAAATCCAGTCTGCAAAATTCCTTCCACCGAAAAAAAAGTAGACGTACTCTAAAATCGTGCAGTTTGACACACTTGCTCGAAGCTAGGAAGCAGCTTTCACCGTTTTCACCGAGGGCAATCCTCCAAAACGCGTCCTCCGTAAGTTCTGCATCGGTGGCTGGACCCAGAATGCTTCTATCACATAACATTGGATATGCAAATTTCCAGAATAGACAAGTAAACTTACACCACTTTCTGCCCATCAGCAATATTAAGTTTGTATAGAGCACCATTATCTGCTATGACCAAAGCTGCAGGTGGCTGAGGTGTAAGCTTGATATCAACAATAGCACGATGTCCCACATCTGCATGCACGATACTACCCAATTCGGCCACCTGGGCAGACTGTTTAAAGGTAGCGGCCTTCACCTTCATGACTGATGTCATTTCAAATGTACGAACAGCCAGATAGGAGTCTACAGCGAACAAATAGAAAACAACTCGCGTAGGAAAAATGCGCAGATCAACTTACCCGTCTGCGGGCGGTCAGGTATATATCTCGATGATGCTATCTGCTGTATGGGAGTCTTGAACGATCGGACCGGAGAGGCATTTGGTTGTAGGGAAGCCTTGTGTCGCTCCAGATAACGGATGCTTGAGAGGTCTGACCGCAATCTGAGTAAAGCAACCAGCGATCGGTATGTAAGTATGGACTTACTGAGGTCTCGATTTAATTCACCCATGGGAAATGCTAAAACGCCGGTCGTCGCATTGCAAGCTATATGTTCCAATAGACCCCCAACATAAGGATCAAAGGGTCTGTACTTCTTCCAATTTTCGGCATCTCTGGAAATTTCATCACGAATAAGCTCAGCGGGTACGTCAATGTCTGGGAGATATGTGCGAAGGAAGTTCGCCTGGTAGATACGTTTCAGGAGATCTGCTTGCTATTAAAACCAAAGGATGGCTTACGCCTTGCTCTGCGCGCTGCAGTACGGTCGTCTGCGGTATGCAAAGACGTGGAGGGCGCGTCCGAGGAAAGATGAGTGTGCTGCAACGGCGGTCCACACTTTTGTGCAGCTACTCATGACCCAGTTACAGCCTGAATAGAGCGTGTAAATTGATCAAGTACCGTATTCCTTAACGCTGAGGTCCATTCGAATCGATGATGATCCTTCTCAAACAAGGTTACCGCGTTCAAGGAGCCTGGCCTGACGTCCAGATAGTCGTGGAGGGAAACTGTTTCCTTAACACTTCGTCGTTTCCCCTGCCCAGAAGGAGTGACATTTGTGCGGTAATCTGTAGGCCAGGAGTCCATTCCATTTGAGCATTTGACGTTCAAAACTTGCGCGTAAGGAGAATGTGACTCAAATGACAATGTGACAGGTTGTCACGCTACTTCCACTTGAATGTCGATATTTAGGTTGTGGGCACTGCGCCAATCGCCAGTGGCCCCTTGCCAGCCCATACAACTTAGGCGAATACAGCCGAGGAAAATACATACTACTGTCGCCGTGAGTGCGGCTCCCGTCTCAGACTCGCCGACTTCAAACGCCCCAAGTAAATGGACACCCAATTCGATTCGTACGGGAGTCATTGCACGAAAACGGGGGATGACCGCACTGTGGAATGATCAAGGTGTCCGTGTTCCCGTTACTGTCCTTCAGGTATGGCTACCCACAATATTCTTGCTTGGCAAAGAGTCAGTGTGAATTTTCAGCTGGAGAATTGTCAAGTCACCGCAAACATTCGGACGGTTCGGAGAAATCACACAGAGTACCATGCAGTCCAGGTAGCCGCTTCAGATCGCCCGCACAAAACTACAACACGCCAGATGTTGGGGCACTTTCGGAAAGCCAAAGTACCTCCAAAGCGGATTGTGAAGGAATTTCTCGTCACGCCTGACGCACATGTTCCCGTTGGTGAGCGTACGCGTTAACTCTTTCGCAATGCCAAGCATTGATCTCAGCAAAGGCACGACGTTATCTGCAATACATTTTGTCCCGGGACAGTTTGTTGACGTGGTTGCAAATTCGTGTGTTTGTTTTGTTTCAGACCAAAGGCAAAAATTTACGAGTCACCCAGTATTGGTAAAGGATTCCAGGGTGGGATGAAACGATGGGGATTCAAAGGCTTGAGGGCGAGTCACGGAGTATCTGTGTCGCATCGGTCGTCAGGGTCCACTGGTCAAAACCAAGTACGACTTCTGCCCGCGACTTATGATATGGCCATAACGCTTCATTACAGGATCCAGGACGAGTTTGGCCCGGGAAGAAGATGGCTGGTCGCATGGGGAACAAGCGTATAACGACGCAAAACCTCGCTGTTGTGCGAATCGACACCTCGCTAGATCTCATATTCGTTCGTGGTCCCGTCCCTGGAGTTGACGACGCGCATGTTTTAATCCACGACGCGAAGAAAAAGGTGATAGCACTTGGCAGCGCAAACCAAGCCAAAGGCCTATACGAGAAGGTACTTCCGAAAGGGGTGGATGATCTACCGTTCCCTGCCGGAACAGCTGAGCTTGCAAGGGCGCTACCTCCAATTATCGAAGCTCCAGCGTACCGGAGGAGTCCGTTTATACCTCAGGAATAATTTGACGTCGCACCTGTTGACTACACTTAAAAGCAATAATATCAGTTTTTGTGAACTTTATATCAGCAAGGTCTGAACTTGAATGCGACCACAACAATTGCACGGTTCAGAACCAAGGTCGGTCAACAACTTGTTGCATACACTAAGGTAACTCAGCGTTGGGCTAGACTGCTCATAAGAACCCCAGCATCTTCTGTGGACTGAACATATTTCACAGGGGGGAACAATTCCGTCATTCTCAGAACGTCCTGCGTTCCCGTAATCACATATCAATTACGGTCTCTCACAATTATGCTCTACGCGGCGTGGATCTCTCTACTCCCGAATACGATGAACAAGATCCTGGATTACTGAAAGCGGAGGTCAGTCTGTTCAAGAACTACTCTGGTCCGGAACCCCCAAAAAGCTGGACACTGACTACCAAGATCATTGATATCCATACCACACCGACATGGCGTGCTCAATCTCTTGACCTCATCCTCAGGGATCGCGGGGCCAGGTTTCCAGTGGTGCCACCACTCACCCAGTTGTGCCTCCGGATCCTTTCTTCCCTCCCATACTCTGAATTCGCAGAGGACATAGTGCCGTTTCTTCCACCACACCTCCGTCGTGATCTGATCCGATACACTGCCATTCACGCACCCCTTCCTCCGTCCAAGCTATATGCAATGTACGCACAAGACGGCCACGCTGACGGCGAGTTACTTGTCGTCGGGCCGCAAGCGACTCTTCGAGACGATTTCTTTGTCCGGGACGACAACTCACGTAGTAGCACTTCACAGATCTTGCTAGAATGGGATTCAGAAAAGCCGATGCCACCGTCACTATGTACTTTCATTCTGATGTCTACCCCCATGACACACTCTATCGTCCTTTCCCTTCCTCCAACCATCACACATATGGCACTCCTGAATCTCCCAGCACCCATCGCACTACATAGATTACCTGGGGTGTGCCCACTACTTGAACTTCTCGACCTCTCATATAACAGCTGGCTGAGCCCCACCTCGAGAGATGCTTCGAAGATATTTGAAAGGGTGGAGTGGAGTCGGTGGAGTTGCTTGCGTGTGCTTGGCCTGCGCGACTGCCTTGTATCCAATGAAATGCTGCAGAGACTGAACAAAGGAAGATGGGATGATGTACAAGTTGTGGATGGCTAAATCCACGAGTGGAGGATATATAGGTGAGGGATTGCCTTCTGCAATACAAGACGTCCAAGTGGGTGGCAATCATTTCTTCGAGTCGAGAAATCTTTCCAAGTCGAATACAGGCACGATCTAGTGAGACGAATTACCAGACATTGGGCTCGAGGTGCGGAGATCAACGTACCTCGTTGTCTTTATCCAAAGGCTTTGACGAGGGTTCCATTTGCTGCACAAGGGTCAAAGGAAGCGGCATTCCCGGTCGTGGCTTGACGCCATGCTGATGTGCAAACGACCAAAGTGTCGATGTATATCTAACTAACAGCTCAAGGGATGATACCACAGGTTTCAATGATTTGTCTATGCACATCCAATTTACGTTAAACGATATGTTTTAAAAGAAAGTCTAGACGCACTTAGTATTGCACTATTGATTTGATCTGCGACCGCATTCCTCCTCTCCTGAGTCAAGTACTTCGATACTGGGCTAGTCTCTGGGACCTTGTAAGCAAGCAGCCCACCAACGTTAGTGAGCTCTTTAGAGAAAACAGCACGGTCGCTGGGGCTCGGTAACACATTGATCAATGTATGAAGTTTGTGCGCCTTTGAGATGAGGGCTACTTTGTGCTCGACAGATCCGGGAGGAGGGTCGGTAGATGTGGTGGGAGGAGGAGATGGAAACTCGTTTGTAGGCGCTGGGTGGACAAGAGGAATAGTACGACATGCTTCGATGAAGGACAGAATGCGGAGATTCAGGGTCAGGTGTGCAGGATCAACGGAAGTCGAGGGCATATAGTTCATGCTCTGCAACAACAGGCTCGGGCTGTCCGATGATTGGGGAGGGTGCTCGGACGTTGATCCGGAGAGAACGGAAGGGAAATTGTCATTGAGCATATCGGTGGCATCGTCAACATGGCCGGAGAGAATATGCATGCGAATCTCTATTCATAGAAGCGGGTCAGTAAGACGCGGCGATGGTTGAGGGAACCAAGGATACAACGTTGACGAACATCAAGATCCTTCAACACTGCTTCCGACAACGCGGCGTTGGATGTTGATCCTTTCGTCGGGCGGAGTTCATCGCCATCCGCATCGAGATGCCTGATTGTACTGTCTCGTGCAAACGCTCGTGCCGTGTTTGGGTAACAATGATGGCAGAGATAGTCAAGCACCAGGGAGCGCTGTGAATGATGCAAGCGGGTTAAGATGAGAAGGATAGACTGCAGAAAGTGTCGTACAAGTTGGTAGGGACTCGGTTTGAACTGACCACGGGTCTTATCGTGCATAATGGCCATGGATAAGAGCAGCTTATGTAGTGGCAGTGCAACCAACATTATCTATGTACATTCTACCTATCAGCGGTATCACCCTTTGGTATCAACCTGGTAGCATGGGTATAGCTAAGTCATACGGTACCAGTTCTAGTACGTGAAGTCCGCCCCCGAGGAAGGGAATCCGTGCGACGCCCCACCGACTCACCTGACAACAAACCTGTTTCCTCCTCGTCCAATCTACTGCGCGATAGGCTATGCCGCCTAGGTCGAGACCGATAGATTAACGACTGCGTGACGATCGTGATGTCAAATACCAGCGTTCCTGCGCTTCCCAAGAGGTATCTATAGAGGATACTGTCAGCACCAGGAAGGGGAGTGCAATATAACACGGACGGTATGCTTTCTCTGATAAAATTATTGGATACCGGAGGTGGTAGATTCATCTTAGGTGATGATAGGATAGAAGCAACATAGAAGACATTCCCCAAGAACGCGAAGACAAATAAATACATGGATAAACCCTGCAACAAAATGCGTCAGAATAGGTGACTTGAGTACCAAAGGATTGCCAGACCTCAACAGACTTTCTAACAAACTGCGAGAAAGGGTTCAGCCTACGATTAAATGGAGAAATCCAGAAAAGGACGCACGTTCTTCCATATTTGAGGCAATCTGGAGGTCAGGTACAACGTGGTACACAACCAAGCGAAGATGCGTCCAACAACACGTTCGCTCCATTGCTGTGTAAAAAGAGAAGCATCATGTGGCATATAAGAACCGACGACAGGTATTGGGGTTGGCATGTGAACGTCTTTTGCCGCCAGCACTCTTCCAATGGATGAACTGGTAGCACCACGTCTAACGCCCGCAACTGTACCAATGCCAAATAATGCCCAAGCACTTAAAAAGACCATGGTTGTCCTTCGACTCCTTGAGCTTCGATGATCCCTACTAGCTGAGTGGATCTGGAGGCCACTGTCTGCCTCTCGCTCCAGGGTTCGCCCTCGTCCGCTTGGATCGATCACAGATTCCGTAGAAGTAAGTTGAAGAGGTGCGGGGATTCTTGATGACGGTGACACCCCAGGCAGATTATCAACACTATCTCCTCTCCTCCTATGTCGTTCGGTACTCCACGACACACGCTTAGGTCCCAATTCACGCCCTCCCTCGGATTGAAAACTAGCCGTCATTGCAGTAAGTAGTTCTTCTTCCCCGTCGTTTTCAGTGTTATGTTCTTCGAACACATGGCTACCCAACCTTTCGCGATCCTCGCTGTGTCTATGCCGTCTGCGTCTGTGATCAAGGTGGTCACCTTGCTGAGCAGCAAGGGCCGCTGACGCTGCCACATTCGCAGCTACAACTGATATAGTCCGATATCGAGAGGCGCCTCTGCCCGTCGACAATCGACGAGCACTTGTACTAGGGATCGATGGTTTTGCGCGCCACGTGTAATAAAAATATTGGAAAACGAGTGAGCAGTCCACGATAACGAAGTAAATTGCAAGATATGTCTATAGCACGTAACTTATAAGGGGTGGGTAGCAATCGCATAGCGAGTATAGCTCACTTGAAATGGCAGCTGACGGGTAAGGACGCACCCCACCAAGTTCGAGAAATCACCTAATCCAACTTGAGTCATCAATGGCAAAAAGACCTCAGCTAAGGACTAACCGAGAAGCCAATTCAGTAGGAAAGGGAAAGCAAGGCCCTCGCAGGACTGACGTCGTATGTTTTCCAGAACCTGTCTGAATCCATCAGAGTGTGAATCGGTGCTCAGCCTCGGGTAGTAATCAGAACGCTCACGGAAATTGTGCGCCAAGCCAACAGAGAATGGAAGTATATCCTAGCAAATCGCTCAAGATGAATGAGTTCGACATTGTTTCCTTGCCTGAGGGTTGGAGGGTGCAGTCATATCGGTCACTTGTTGGTAGCAGCTTGCCTTATTCGGCTCTTAGACTTGCCGATAAGGAACGCTTCTGTATGTAGCCATGCAAATTTCTTCGACGAGCATTTCGCAAACTTGTGGCATAGATCAGAATTACATGATTCAAGGGGGGACTGTGTCTACTTGTTCCATTGGCTTCTCTGTATAGCCAAGCGTCCTCGAGTCGTCAAAGTAGGCGAGAATATGCGGCGATCACATGAAGACAGCCGAAAAAGGTAATTTAAGCCATGAACGTACTACAATCTATCCCTGACCCCGACATAGTCCAGGAGTATGCCACCCCGCACAGGTCAGAAGCGATCCGCAGGATCGAACGCTGAAGCATCAGCGTCCAAACCCGCGTCCAAAAAAACTCGTTTTGTGGAGCCCACTGAGGATCCTGTCAACTTTGCAGAGCAAGTGGACTCAGCACTCGAAAACCCGTCTGCCAGTCGCAAAGGTCGAGTAAAGACTGAAGGTTACGAGTCTGATTCCAGTGACGACGGGGAAGGAGTGGTTCGAAGCAGAAAACCTGATGAAGACAACCCTGATGACGATATGTTTGCCCTAGGGAGCGAGGAGAAACAAGATGAGACACGTTCGAAGAAGAAGAAAGACTATCTACGACTTGGCGATATAGAGGGCCAGGAATTTCACTCTGGTTCAGATGTTGATTCGGAAGAAGATGAACCGGAGGACGAAGACGATGCCGAGCGAAGAAAGAAAGCAGGCATGGGCTATGAACTCTCTTCTTTCAATATGCGAGATGAGATGGAGGAAGGGAAGTTTACAGAGGATGGAAATTATGTTCGGTCGTTTGATCCACATAGCGTGCACGATCGCTGGATGGAAGGTCTGGATGAGAGGGAAATCAAGATGGCAAAGCGACGGAAGCGACAACAGGAAAAAGAACAGAAGGACAGGATGAAGGCAGAGGAGAGGGAGTTGGAAGAAAGCGGTGGGAAGGGAGCTTTGGAAAAGGAACTCTTGGAGCTGCTCAAGAAGGGTGAAACCGTTCTGGAAGCTCTACAACGACTGGGTGCGCAAGCTAGGAAAGCACGATCAGGCGGCAAAGTGCAAGTACAATCGTTAGCGTCAAGCTGTCAACTGACCATAGACATTTCCTACTTCAGTGCGACTGCCGCTGTCACTGATAATGCCATGAATGTCGACAAAACGGGGAGCGCCCCTTCAGAGATCGAGCACATCACCCACCTTGCATCAAATATAATGTCTTTGGGAGACACAGACATCTATTCCAAAACATACGAAGACCTTGTCCGCACTGTTCGAGCCTCAGGGGCTGTAGATGCCTCCTGGGAGCCAAATTCTGCTAACATCAGATACGAATACAGATGGGATATACCAGGCGTCCAGAGCGTGGACTTATTTGGTCCCTATGGTGAAGAAGAGATGAAAGCTTGGTATAAAGCATCCTACTTCGGGCCGTCTGGAGAGAAGATTAAAGTGCGACAAGTAGGTGGTGAGTGGGCGGACTGGGCGGATGTCATTCAATGAGAGCAATCGCATTTATTCATGTGTAGCGTGAGGGTCGTCAACTGCCTCAGCAATCTCCCCATGCTAAGTATCAAATTCTGATACAGAGCTGTCATACATACCATGGCATTCCCAATCGGCAATTGTTGCCGCTCTAATGACTAATGTACTGAAAGACGAAGGAGATTTCTGGCAACCCGACTTCCGCACGCAAAAGGTCATCATGATTGTTCCGGAGCTCAGCATTTGTGAAGTGATTCCATCTATGACCGTGTCACTATATTGTCAAGTTTGGTGGAAGGCAAATGGGTACATACGAGCTAGCATCTCCATACAGTAAAGCAGGCGCTTTAACTAGCTGCTTGCCATCTTTGCACCGTTTGCACTTGAAGGTCTCGTGGGTTTCGCAGAGGGTCTTCTCGTTGAACAAAAATAGCTGGCGGAGGTCGTCGATAGAGAAATGCCGCTCGGTGTCTTCCTTCTCATCTACGACGGCGGAAGAAAGCGCTTGTTTATTAGCTTGTCGCTGGAATATCTTTTCTTCTATCGTGCCCGTCGATATAAAGCGATAAACAAAACCTTTGTCGGTGTCAGGAGAGATGCGAGGATACGAGCAGACGTTCACGCACATTCTTTCTTTTGCCCATCACGCCAAACGCGGGCCAGTGCCTGCTGATCGGCGGCGGGATTCCAATCTGACTTGCCTAGGTCAAAGGTAGCACATAACGATTGTTAAAAAAACGAACCAGGATCAAACAATATTAGACGGTTCGCGCCAATAAGATTAATACCACATCCCCCAGCCTTACTACTCAGTAAGAAAATGAATTCCTTGCCTTCCGGATTGTTGAATTCGTCTACAAGTTTCTGCCTTTTTATAATGGTCATTGATCCATCAAGCCGAAAGCATCCATACCTATCAAACGGTCAGTCCACCACCATATGCTAAGTAGAGAGGAGTGAATCATACTTCTTGCTTCGGCATAGTTTCTCAAAAAGATCTAACGTCTGGGTGTAATTGCTGATCAGTACCACTTTGTCTGTCGTATGGGTTCGGATATGATGTAGAAATCTACAGTGTGTTAGTAGTCACTTAGTCACTTCTTATCGGAAGGGTCATACGTACCTTTCCAACACTAAGAATTTTCCTGACCAATCACATCGCACATTCTGATGCCGTCCCTTCTCTTTACTGGTCGCGCCGGCTCCGGCATACCCTTCTGGAATTAAATGTTCACAGCCTCTAAGATCCTCTGGTAGCTTAAGAAGTTCTGGATGGTTACAGAGCTTCTTCAAAATATTTATAGCTTTGAGAGGTTGGGATTCTGTGCCACGTAGGAGAGCCTTGATTTCTGGCGAGGCAATGAAAAGACGATAAAGAGAAAGCTGGAAGTCGGACAGTCCACAAAAGACAACCTGTTCATACTTGACGGGAACTGATATCATGGGATCAACCAATACTTCGAAAGGTTTCGAGTAACCGATACACACGATATTTGGATAGCAGATCATTGGTTCTTCGAATGATGAACTTGGTGACAAGTCCTCCTAATTCTTTCAGTTTCTCTTCGCATTTCGCCTTTATTTGGTCGTTCGCCATAGCGTCGCGTCCGCGGATAATAACGTTCTCAAAGTTTTTTCGGAAGTCGTTCTTTGAGCCAAGGAAGTTTGGATTAGCGAAGTTTAGGAGAGAAAAATATTCTGAAAGGTCATTCTGCCCTTGAGGGTGAGTAAATATGCCATAATCATTAATAAAAAATACGGTCACCTGGATGGGGGTACCAGTGAGGATAACGCGTCGCCTCACGTTCAATGCACTCAAGGCTTTATAAGTTTGGGATTCTACCAACAATTTAGATCGCAGGCTACTGGACATTGATAGACTTCCAATTACCTGAGTTTTTCAGTCTATGACCTTCATCACAGAGAAGCAAGCCGATGCTGCAGTTAGCAAGGTAGGTCGTGAGGCTGCGGAGGGTTTCGTAAGAAACGATCATCACTGTCCCGGGCCCCGCATAAGTATCGGGCGGGTAAGACTTGCATGACATACCTGGTTGTGTGACATTCCTCCCTTGAGCCGCCACCCATCTCCCAACTTTCTCTACTAATTCAGTCTTGCCTCCTTTCCCATCAATAGCCAAGGCCGTTACAGTGTCCTTCCCCAGCCATTTCACTGGGGAAGGTCAACATCGCGTGCGGTAAGAGATTGCATTACCTACCAAATTCATTGGCCCAATTTTTTACCAGACTCGCCGGACAGGCTATTATGCACTTTTCTATGGATGACTTGCCAGGATGAGGAGACTGCTTCAGCAACGTCCACAAGAGGGCAATACACTGGAGTGTTTTTCCGAGGCCCATCTCATCCGCCATGATACATCCGTATTGGTTCTCGACGAGCATGCCAGTGGTGCATTGATATAAGAACTAGGACGGATGAGCCAAACGTAATGCAAAGAGCATGGAACTCGCCTTGACTCCTTCCACTTGATGAGGGCGGAGAACTTTGCATAATCGCGGATCGATGACGACAGGGACCTTGTCGCTATCACGTTTCTTGTTCTTTCCTTCACCCAGCATATCCCTCAAGCTTTTGTGAGGATTGAACATGCCTGCAGTCTTCTCTCTTGTCTCGTTGGCAGCTCTTTCTTTAGCCTGCTCTTTCTCCCTTTCCTTCCTTTCTTCGTCGGTTTCTCGATCATCAATAGTCGGGTCGTATAGAACGATGGCGTGATCTTCCATCGGATCGTGCAATGGTCGAGGAAAGATTTTTGTCTGCGGCCGGATTCCGAGCGAAACGTTTGTTGGAATAAGGGGAACCGAAGATCCATCCCTGTTGGTCATGGAAGGCATTGAGAATCTACGAGCACCGAGTTGGTCGAAAGGTTTCGGTTTATAAACCGGATAATGCTTGGCCGCAGCCAACATCTCTTCTGCCGTTGGGAGCCCATTTTCAAAGTCCCTTTTCTTCTTCTTGCGAGAAGGTCCAGAATCGGAATCCGATTCTTGCTCTCCTTGGAGCCCTTTGTACGAAACTCGTTTGCGCTTTCGTTGCGGCTGATCACGCCGAGAAGATGCAGAAAGAGTTGGTGGCTTGAAAGGCTTGTTGATTCGAGTGCTTTCCTGGAGTCTATCAACTACCTCTCCGTCGTTCGTCGTTGGAACGCGTCGCAACATCGAGTTAGGATCAAAGAATGTATCGACAAACAATTGTACATAACGCGACAGAGAACTACACGTGATAGAAATGAGTATCTGTGACATGTCGTGTTCATAACGTGAGGGTGGGAAACGAATATAAGACGCGCAAGTACGATAGTTAAGCAACAGAAAGTAAGTACCGCGACCACTCACGACTGTCAGCGTTCACTGCAGCATCCGCATAGGCAGAGTAGTTCTCAATAATAACTCGTGAAACTAGCACCTCTCCCGGTTGGCCCATGAGTGAAGGAGAAATGTTAAGCCGCTGAGAAATCAAAGTGTTATCTGATGAGCAGAAAGCGAGAACGTCCATGCCAGCAACCGCCACAAACTGTATTCCGGTGACTTCAACATACATGGTCAGGAATAAGAGAAAACACGCACCAGTTCCCCAGAATTCAGTCGTGAACAGAAACGATCAAAATGTGTCCTCTGATCATTAGTAGTGTTGTTGTTAGAGACAACCTTCCCAGAAGATCCGCCAGTGCGAAGAGTATCGAGCAAAGCCATAGCAGCTTGCTGATTGTAGAACTTTCCCGGCGGGCCTCGTTTCCCCACAATGGTCTCCATAGATGACAAAGGGTGGGTTAAAACAACCGGAATGGAGACGGTGGAGTCGAGGTGAAGAGAGAAAGGAGATGAGCGAGATCTACGTCATAAGATGTTAGGGACCAGACACGAGTTAAATATCACAGAGCTCACGATTCAGCGTCGAATGGAGGTGTAACGCCAGACCCAAGGCCACTAGAATTTACTCGTCAAATCAAGACACACAATACTACCACATATACGAACAGTTCACCAAAGATGGTACGACATTTCCAAGTGGCACTGGGAGTGTTCGTCGCACTTGCGGTCGTTGCTGAAGGGAACAGGTTATCTTTCGTTAGCGCAAGGCTAGCAAGGCTGAAAGCGCTCAAAGATATTATAGTAGGATCCAGGCAGAGTGTACATGACGTACCTTCTTTGCCATGCGAGTTGAGCTGGATCAGGTGGCAGGAGTGATGGTGGAAGTGGTTGCGATCCAGAATTGGAAATCTCTACTGTAGGTGGAGCATCCTCTTCAAAATCTGAAAGGGTCTCTGCATGTTGTGCATCTAATCCTGCTAAGCCCAGTAACTCGTCCGCGGTAGGAGGAATTTGGGTAATGCCGTTATTGGAGATGCGAGCTTCTTCATCCTGCTGAACATTTTCGCCTTCCATCATGGGCTCGTCGTTATGTCTATCATCCATAGTTCCCGCCACGCTGCTGGGCCTCTGTGTTTGCTTTTTATAACTACCCTTCACAGTTTTCAGTGAGCCTTTTCGAAATGTCAACAGCGAATTCTTGATGAGACCCGAGGATGAGCGGCCAGGTCCTGGCTTACGTGACGTTCCTGACGATGCGGGAGACATCGCGGACTTGTGGCCTGCCAGTCGAGTCTTAACTGAGATCGCTCCGCTCATATCAGCGAAATTCACATCCTCGGCCATTTTCACCAATGGATTTGCTGCCCGGGAACGATGAGAAGGTAAAGGAACGAGATGAGCTTCAGATTGATCAAAGAGAGGATCGAAGACATCGGCACGATCGATGTCGTCCCGAGTAATGCCCTGATCACCGGAGTTGGTAGCATTTAGAACGATTGAGGATTCACCAGCTACGTTCATTCTCGGGCTTCTTGTCTGCGACAGGGGAGGTAGTTGTGTATGGAAAGCGAGGGTTTCGTGGAGTGTATCAACTTCATCGTCAGAAGCAGGAACGATTTCATCGAAAGATGAAGATCGGAACCCCTTTTTCTGTTGACGATGGGAAGGGGAGCCAACCAGATCAACGCCTTCGTCAACGGATATTCTGGTAGGGTGTCTTGGTAGGGGCACGCGTCCACTTCCTTCAGATGGCAATATAGTATTTTGCGCACGGTTCGGGGCATTGTTGCGAATGCGCTTTCGAGGTCGATCGTCCGCTGAATCGCCCAGGAGAGTGTCACTGCGCTGCCCAAAGGGACGCTTATTTTCTGTGGATTTTTGTGGAGTCTCTGGTAAGGGTGAGATTGGGCTGGATGGGACGTCGGGCTTTGGCGATTTGCGTTTTTCCTTGCGCCCTAATATACATTTGTAAGTGAAAGAGATACTAGGCTGCAGGAGCATACGAGGGGGTCCAGTTGATAAAAACTCTTCTCCAACGTTGAAGAGGCTGATGTCACGATAGTCTCTGCCGCCCACATTGGCACGCTCCCAAAAGCGATTGACGATATCCTCGGAGCCCTGAAAGGAGTTTACAGGTTCCCAGCTGTTGATGACATGGAGTGAAAAGGCATATATACTACAAGGTGTAAGCATCCTCACGTGTCATCAGCTGGGCCATATCCTTTCCACTGTCACGCTTGTAAATTAGCATTAGAGAAGTTTTCAGACGCATCTACTCACTCTAACGCAGTATTTCTACAGAAAATGTTAAGAGTCACGCGCAGGACGGTATTGAAGAAAACGTACCCAGACCAAGCCCTTCCCTCGCCCTTTCTTTCGCTCAACACGGGCCTGGGTGATGGACTCTGCGAGGAGTCGATGTTAGAAAGAGAGATAGGGGAGAGGAATTGCGCTGATTTCCACTTGCCAACTTCATATTCTTCCTCTTCGCTCATCATGCTTAGACCTGGCTAGGACGACCAAGAGAAGGTGGAAGAGATTTGAAAGAAGCCTGGAAGTGCAAACACCTACATACAGGGCACATGCGTTCTGTTTAGCACGTGTGTATTATGGATGCCGAGCATAGGTAAGCGCCAAGCTCATTTATTTATCTCTACAGCCTATTAAAATGCCTTTGCCTGTTAATGCTCGAAGAATATTCCGCCGATACGACCGAGGCTACGGCTAGTACTTTATATTCAAACATATATTTACTATGTAGATGATCAAGTATATAAGTACAGTATATGCAAGATAGCAGCACGTGTATTTACTTCAGAACACGAGGAGAATCTCGTTAAGCGTCTTGTGAATTTGTCAAACCCCACACTGGGAGAGGGAGCTGTCGGGATGCAATAAGACAATCCTTCACCCATGACCAATGCACTGTGGATCCGTTGTCCAACGCGGGGTCATAATGATGCACTTCTTTAATGACCACAAGGTCGAACTCAGAGACGGGAGCGGAAGCGTATCTCAGTTCACTGACAGCTTCGACACGCCGTGCTCCCATGGATAGAATGATGCGAACTACAGCATTGTGAGCCTCCTGTGCTTTCTCATCCGTGCCAGCGAGCTGATGGATGTCACATCCTCAGCAATAAAAGCATAACACTAAGAGGAACTTGCCTTTTTCCCTCTAGGTTGCGGCACCATTTCCGGGCCAATGCAGAGGATGGATTTGTCGTCAAACAATTTGCAGGCAACAGACGTGTCCATGATATTGATGAGTTGATGAACGCTGTTTCCCCAGTCCATGTCTATTTGTTGAGAAGGACGTGCATGCAAAGCATCGGAGTACCCTTGGGGTAATAAGTATGCCTGCCACTCTTTGTCTTCACCCTGTGTGTGCGCATGTATATCTTATGTTGACACCAAAAAATAAAAATGGGACTTACAACACTGACCGAATCATGAAGCCAGGACACGCATACACATGGTATACCCAGGGCCAGGGCGATTAAAAACTTGGGTTTTTGATTTGCGTTGTCAGCCAATAGAAAAACCCTTTCGATATCATCCCTTCCAATCCACTTGACATCACTCTTTTCGATGACCCATCTGTTGTTAAGATGTGAATGTCTGCCTTCCATCCGGAAAATGCTAGCCCAATCGTCGATAACGGTACCTCCTGCGTTCTTGACGGCCGCCATGATGTTTTCTTTATCCTTCTCCCATTGATTGTTACTAGAGCTCAACGTGATAACCAGTCCTGTCTTTGCCAGAATTTTCCGGCGGTTACTACGAGCAGACGGCCCACTGGCAATGGTCGATGGAGTTGGGCTTAGTTTGGTAGGCTTGGCAGTGACAATGGAGTCCGATGTCAACGTCCGATCTTTCCATGCATAAGCGATGGTTTTGGGTGCTATCACGATGTCGGATATGCGTAGTTCCTCAATTTCATCGTCCACGGAAATACTCACAAGCTGTTCGGAGTCGAATTTTGCCACGTCGACGACCTTACAGCTGCGCGTACTCTTGGGAAAAAGGACGATGTCCCCAACTCGCAACTTGCATAGTCGCATCTGATCGATAGTGACCATAGATTCCGTCCCATCGTCAAAGCTGATGAGATATCGAGTGCCGCCCTCATGTGCTTGTACATCCCCAGAATAAAAATGACCATCCTGTCTCCATAATGCGAACACTCGGGTAGGCATCGTACTGCCACCCCTGTTCACTGACGCAGTCCGAAGTCGTTTCGTTTGTCTGGTAATGGGAGTGACGGAAGGATGTTTGGTGGTCTTGGTAAGGGCCTTTATTTTGGACCTAGCCGTTGCAGATTTTGTCGCCGGGGCTCCTCGCTTCCGTTTCCGAGTCGATGGGCCCGCTACAGGATGATCAGCCTCCATATATTCATCGTCTGCAGGCTCCGTTCCATCCTCCTCTTTCACTCCAGCCTCACGCATCCGGAGCTCGTCTTCATCTTCGGATTGAGTATGCTCCTTATGTGCACTACCATTTCGAGCCTCCACCATCTTCGATTTTGAGAGCTTATTGGCGCCCCCGCGGGGTGGAATGGTCGACTTTGCGGCTCCCTCCCCGGCTTTTGTATTCACTCGCAATCTCCGTCCGCTAGATAAAGCCTGTCCCTCTTCGCCTGGGATAGATGATGGAATTGCATTTGTATCTGATAGTCGACTGACGCCCTTCTTGGCCAGGTCTGAAGGTTTTTTGCCTTGATCCATAACGGCAGTGGTACTTAAAGGCTTGGTGGCAGCTTTCTCCTGCTTTGACAGTCCCGCCTGGGATGGGGCCTTTCCTTTCTTGGAATGTAACGGGTCTTGGTTCTACCGAGGATTGAGCTTAGGGAAAACGGAGTTCATACACACATACCTTGTTAGGATGCCGGACTGACCGAGTTTTCGTCCCCCTATTAGAAGTTATTGCAAGAGGGACGTCGTCGTCGTCTTCATCCTCGACTTCCCGCCTCTTCCTAGACATGGATGGTTTGGCAAATTCCTTCCCGTGATGATCCTTGGAAACTCCACCCTCATGCTCGTCAACGAGCATGGAATCGGAAAAGATCTCTCCCGAATTTGGATCGGCATCCGAACTGTCGCTGTTGAGACGGACCATCTTTTTAGTGGGACTGCGACTTGCAGTTCTAGCCCTAGACGTCGAATTGCCGCGGAGAGGTTCTGAATCTGGAACAATATCCATTTGGTCATCATTCTCTAAAAGGAGAGTGGGGGTGCGGCCAGTAGTGTTTGATGTCGAGGGAGCAGTTGAGCGAGTCGGCTTGGGGAACTGACGCCGAGGTAGTTCCTCCTCGAGTGCAGGCTGTGTTTCTTGAAGAGGGGTGGCTGCGTGGGGACTTTGCCGATGCACGGGAGGGTTTTTATCACCATATTGTGGAAGGTCAGAGATGGCATCCTGGAATTGCTGATAACGCCACTGGTTCTTCGGATGTACCATACTCAATAGGCTTCGCGGATGAGGATTGGTGGTGGACGTGGTGTCGGTGCAAGCCACGTCGTCCCTAGTGGCATCTGTGCCAATAGTCCTAGTCTGAGCATCACTCTCAGATTGGGTCTCGTCATGAACGTCACACATGTCGGTATCCTGCTGGGTACATGGCTGAGTTGGTTGAAGCTGTGCAACATCCAGATCTGGATCTCGCTCGCCGTTCAAAAGTCTTTCATAACTGGAAGAAGGAAAACTGCTTTCGTATCCCTGCGTCGAGCGCTGACTGGCGAAATCATTGCCGCCGCCAGTAATAGCCCTCTCCCCATATTCATCCTTCTGACCATGACCTTGAAAGTCGTCGAAGGGCTGAGAAGGCTGCGACTGTGAACCGTCGGAATTGGATGGAGTGGCAGCAACAAGTATGCGACCACTAGGTTGTAGTGAAGACCGCCGTGCGTTGTGGTTCATACCTGAGTATGAGGACATGACGCCCGCAGAGCGGGTCCTGCCCGTGGGTCCAGTGGTGTGATCCGGAGATGCAACGACGCGCCCTAAGTCGGAGAGAGGAATTTCGAACTGCTTTGATGCAGCTAGGAACTGTTGTTCTGGGTCCTGAGAGATAGGACCGGCGAACGAGTCTTGTGAGAACTGTTCCAGTTCTACAGGCGGGGTGAATGTCGTATGGAATATTGGGTACGTAGTGGCTCGCGTCGAAGGAAGAGGTGGGGCTGTAGCTTTGTTTGGCTCCGTTGTCGTATACGGTGACTTGAAAGAAATGGGGTCATTAGTAGTTGATTTAGTCTAAAAATGAGGCCGTGACGTGAATATTGATAAAGGCCGGTAAATCGTCGTAAAAGAACCTTTGTGACGCGTGAAGGTCTGGGCATTGCTTGATCAGCAGGGGGCACCCGAATTGTCGGTAGGTTTGGTGGAGTTTGGGCGCCAGTAGGGTCGAAACTGGTGTCATTCCCGTTCACCCTGCTTGCACTGATGTTCTCCTTCTGTGAACTCTCGTTGGACTCGAATGTCTCGTCATTTCGTGGTGACTGTGTCTGTGTTGCGGCTAGGCCATGGTAATGATAAATGGGTAGTGAGTTGGAACCACATGGAGGTGAGTCTGAAGTGATCTCCTTGTGCCTGTCTTGATCATGTACACCGGTCAGAGGTCGAGCAACACCAATTGAATTGGCTGCCATGTCCATGATACTTTTGAGGAGTTGTGTGGGTTGCCATCCGCCTTCAAGCTCGCTTCAAAAGCCCCTTAAACACGAGAGGAGGCAATACCAGTTCGACATACCTTCCACCAGGGTTCATGAATCACAAATTCCAAGTCTGAACGACGCGTTCAAGAAGATTTCTTGGTGGATGATCTTCAAATCAACTGCGTTATGTAATAATGACATGTGACAGAGGCATGACTCGACGCGTTCGCCGTTCGCGGATGTTGAACTGCTGCTCTGTTCCTTTATTCATCATCCGCCGCCTAGTGCTACAGCCTCCTTCTGCTGGTATGGCCCCACAGTCGCGCAACAGCTCTCATTCTTTCGTAAACACTATACTCCATTCTAGAATTCTTGTTACACGCGACGACTTTGGAGGTCCTGCACATACGTCCCGCCATTTTTCTGAGAAACGATACCGGTATGGCATTGTTACTTCTCGTATGGAACACGCCACCAAGACATCGCCATCGAACAAACTCGACGTACTTTTTGTGGAACAAGAGAACAAGGATGAACACTCCCTAAGCGGTGAAATGACAGCGGTGCCAAATCCGGTCCCAGATACAGGATTTCGACCTACACAGGCTCACCGCACAGGGCATTCTGTATTTACAGTCACCTCTACTCTACCTACACATTTACTGTCTATTGGGCCTATTTCACCTCTGTCGACATTTGTGCCCCTGCCACCTCTTTTGTCACCCGCTCCGACTACAACGATCAAAAATCTTGCTTCTTCCATCTCAGCGACGTCTTCATCTGACCTAGAACCTTCAAAAGCCTCAGCAGCTGTATTGCATCACGAGAACCACAAACTATCTACACCGGTCATCATTCTGTTGGCGGTTGGCTCTGGTTTACTGCTGGCAGGCATCTTTATCATATTGAAAGTCTCCACCCGCCCTACGCGACGCCAGCGCCCTACACCATCTCTGCCTATTCTGAACGATTCTTTCTCGGATTATGACAAGTTCACACCGAGGGATTCACCCATATTTGGAGGCACCGAAAAGACTTCTCCTCACGCTGGTAGCGATAGCTCCGGGTGGTCGTGCACTCCATATACCCGACCCGAACCAGCTGTTTCCAAGCCCAGCCACACGACCCTTCCACAGGAGAAGTTTCCACCTCGTGACTACTCAGGGCAAAGCCACTATCCTTATGTTGGTCATGTCCATACACCCAGCGTGCCACTCCCAAGTCATGGAAACACCTATCTATCGCCCTATCGGCCGCTGGGACGCGCTGGGCGCAGATCATCCGCGCCCTCTATGTCGCCGTACTTTTCCTCGCCTCGTCATAGTCTTGGCACTGGGATTGGAAACTCCGGATCTCGACCAATAGAGGCGTTGGCTATGGATGGACGACGTGATGTTCAACGAACAGGACGAAAGTATGTTCCGGAAGTGAGTAGTATTTATGCAACGGATGACAAGGACAGCCCGCCTAAGATGGCAGGGAAAAGGCAGTCCCAGGGTCTCGCATACGATGGTGCTGTTGTCTCCTCACCCAGCGTACCATGTGTGGTGCCACAAACGATTTCCACTCCCAGTCGTGGAGGCCGCACACGAATCAAGTCTACCTACTTCGCGCCTGGCTCTTATCCTCGGAACTCTAATCTCCCTACAAAAATTAGTGTCGATGGATCCGATCCCATGGAGCGTCGGCATAAACTATCTATCCAAAAATCGCAATCGCGTAGAGACCGAGATACGCAAGCCTTGACATATGCTCTGGGGTTGTCTTCGCCTGTTACCGACTATGCAATGTCATCTCCTCAGCCGACCTTGTATCCCGACGATTCGCTGAGTGTCGTTGAAAGGAGATCACCCAAAATGCACTCCAATAAAAAGCAACCAGTCTTTTCTCAAACTGCTGGAGATCTCCCATCATTGCCGAAGATTGTGACTGACGCGGGTGGAAGTGCAGCTCTTGGCAGTCTGATGCTTATGGATTTTGGTGCGGAGCCGACTGTCAATAAGGGAACTTCTTCGACCAAGCCGCTGGGCAACAACAGCACGACTCCGTTGAATAAAACTGCTCCTCGGAATGATGGAAAACCTCCTCGCGTCCCGTCGCCACCACCTTTGCCCTCTCTAGCGCAGATGGCGCTAGAGCATGCTAACCCTCAGGCATATGCAGATTACAAGAGCCCGACGTACAGCATCTATGGACTTTATGAGCACGACCGGAAGAGTGGTGCGGCATACTGAGTGAGCCTTGTTTAGATTTAATTGTCCATACTATTCCACAAACTAGAATGTATTATAGCTAAGCCGTTGAAAATCCCTCGTGGCTTCGACGTATCAGTATCTCTTGGCCGGGGTATGTAAGTTATCATGAAATATATCAATACAAATAAGTGTAGCACCGTTCTCTCCTAAAATGAACAAACAAAATAAAATATAGAGGTGCAATCACGGTGTGATCCGTTGCTGGCACTTGCTGCTTGAGCGCATCAAAGAGGAACAAGCTCTAGATGCAATTGGCTGGAGCGATTCAAATACGAGGTGATGCTTAATCCAGCAAAGCGGGTACATCCCTTCAAAGCATCAACACGCAAAAGACCACCATTGGCTTCACACATATCGTACGCTTGTTTAATCCTGTTGCGATGGGTATCTGATATCTGCTCTCGCTCTTGCCACGAAAGAGTATTCCACTCCTGCATGGTGATAGGTTGGTGAAAATGGCTATAAATCGCATTCATGATGTCTTCAACTTTGATATCAGCAGCATTTCCCAGTGGATAGACGTTGATTGGGCCAAGCCTCGTCAAAAAAGGAAGAAACGTTGGATGTGTATAATGAATTTGGACACTGGTAGATTCTGGATTCGTCACGGAATGGCGGAATGACGGGACAGCGTCAAAGGCGGGAGAACTGCGCCGCGTTGACGTAGACGGAAAATTCTTGATATCCCAGTTGAGGAACGGGTATATTCCGATAGGATTACGGAGTTCGGCATGTAGTATGTTATGACCATGTGGATCGCGTAGGTAATTTGGCTCAGCTCTTGGAAGTGCTCTACGGGCAGGTTCACGGAAGACAGGCGCTTGGCGGCGAGGTTTGCCATAGCGTTGAGGTATCACTGGTGGTTCGGCCAGCCAGAGCGGCTCAATCAATGGCGGAGGAGGAGGCCACAAATAGCGTGGCGGCATATGTGGTACACGCGGTCTACCAATGCGCACAGTATATGGCAGATGATCTGGTCTACGTCGAACTACAGGGATAGCTTGACGACGAGGCGGATTGGGTGGACGACAGCATCTGGGGCGGAGTGCCATGATGAGTGAACGAAGTATTGGGGCAGCATCTCACCGCTCGTTTGTGCTGAATTTATAGAAAGAAAGAGCACAACAGCAGTTACAATTGCAGTGTTCTTACAAGAACTGCCAGTGCTGTGAGGGTGACATTTGTACATTTGTCTATCGAGCGGACCGGGCCGGAAGCCCGTAACCGCAGTCAGGGACACTGCCACCCCAACTCCTGGCATCTGGCAACCCCTTTCCTTCTATCTCCACTGACATGTCTTCACAAGCTAGCTCAATCATAAAACCTTCATATCTCAATGGCCACGACAAGGAACTCGGCCTTCAAATCATTCAAAACGACCATCCACCAGATATTCCATCCATCTGCGGCATATATCTCAAGCACATCTCGTTAGTCCATTTATTTTTCGATCAAAACATACAATTTCATTCGAGAATTACAGGCTGGTGACCTTGGCCCTTCAAAATTCGGCGTTGACCCTCATCATGCATTATTCTTTGGTGTCCACGCCCCCTTCGCGTACATATTCGGCTGCCACGGCCGTTCTTCTCAACGAAATTCTCAAAGGAGCCATTTCATTAGCTATCGCATATTCACGCGTAGACACATCAGGACACTCTTCTCAATACCCTCTTGACGTACCCCAACCGGCTGGCTCGCACTGGGATTCTGTCCATTTCCTCCGAGCCAGGAAATTGTGCTCAGAGATCTTCAGTCCCGATTGTTGGAAACTTTCTATACCAGCTATTTTATACGGTAAGCCAGTCTATTTGCCCCTTTCCACCACTCTCATGTTCATTCATTTGACTGAAATTAGTCATTCAAAATAATC